>CAVNYN010284129.1:0-31140 GCA_963692815.1 Nyctanthes arbor-tristis | reverse complement strand
GTGACTAGATCACATGTCTGATAGGATTGATCGTTGTGGATGTTGCCACATTTTGTAGGCATGCCGCTATTTTACAAAAATACAATCTGTGCTTCATTTCTACGTGACTATGTGTACCTTACTATCAAACGTGTTGTAGCTTGGTTGTGTATCATATCAGTTAACTTTTAGTGTGTTGTCTCGTGGCTTGTAAGATGGCTAATTTATCTTCATTATTGGAAGAACCCATTTCTGAATAGGGCGTTTATAGTTCATGCTTCTATGAAATCATTCAAATTGCTTCGGTCTTGTAACTTGAAGCCCGGTGCCTATCTTGTAAATTTTAGTAAGTTCGGCTTTACATAGGAAAACTAACAGTATAGTTGTCCATCCTTTATAACTATTGAGGTTCCAGCGATTTTGTTCTCAGGAAACACACAAACCAAAAAAAAGAGAAGAAGGAAAATAAACACAAACTCCCCCCCCCCCCCCAAAAAAAAAAAAGGGGGGCAAAAAAACATTAAGTACAGACACTTTGAATGAAATTTATAATATTTCAGAGTAAATGTCAAAAATATATATATATATTTCAGAGTAAGCAAGAATTTAGCTACGTGTCACAAAATGATTAATATATCATTCATCCAAAACCAAAGTTATAGTTGCAACTTTGAACGTGTAGAGCTCTTCCGATCTATAATGCCCTGACAAGCTGGATACTTTCTATTTAACAAAAACACTTACAAGATGCAAGGACACGAAAGCGCATCCTACTTGCGGTGAATGTTTGACAATCAAAATACACGTGAATTTAATTAGCAAAGTTCAAAAAATATTCAACTACCAAATACTTTGGTAACAATTTCAAGACAAATCATATCTACCACCCTTATGGGCACATTTGACTTCATCTAGCCTCATTCCTTGTCTGCGGTAGCCGTGGCTTGTGGGGCGAATCGGGTGAAACATCTAGAATAGGTACCGGCTGCACGGGGGACAGTTCCGCTTCCATGCCAACTTTTGTTTCTGTTATAAAAAAAAAAAAAAAAATTAAAACGAATATTATAATAATGATAATAACAATCTGTTTCATAGATGGCCTGTGTAATCTGGGGGATGTCGAACCATTGAAGCAACAGCAAATGCTAACCTTAAATTGAAGGGCAAATATGAGCTTCCAGCAAGGAGATGGAGGAAACCAAGATTCAACAAACCATCAAAAAGCAAATGAAAACTAATGAGTAATGATAAACTTCCATATTAGTTCACCAATTAATTCACCGGTTGTGTTCTAACAATAATGGTGAAACTGTCAATTAAGCCATTTAAATAATTTGAGCTTTAGATATTTTATGGTTAAAATTGTAAAATAGTGAACTAAATAACTGGTAAATCAACGAGGAAGTGTAGCATCACTCAAAACTAATATTCAAACTTTTAAATGTACTTAATGAGCATTAAAAAGACCATAAAAGAAAAAAAAATTGATGACTGGATACTCACATAATAGAATATCTTCTAAGCATTTCGACAGTAGACGGATCCTTTGCCTGGCAATTAGATAAACCACCCTGATCTATCTGAACTTTAGAAATGCCCAACGTATACCAGCACCCATATGTTTCGTTCACCTAAATAAGCCAAAACAATATAACTATGCGCTGCTTATATACAAGAATAAAGAGATATAATTTAGCTGATAATAACAGAGGCATCCCCTGAACCTAAGTTTTGTTAAGAAAGTTTTCAAAGCTACGCTATTACATTTATCATTTCAAGACTTGAGTTTCCTTGTTCACTAGTTCCCTTTTTAAATTTATTTTTGGTCAACCAAGCAGCACCAAAATTAGGTCTGCAGTATGAGGGAAGTGCTTTCTTTGGAGCTTCAGCCAATGCAAGTCTAGCCTTACCTAAGTGATCTCTATATTCAACCTGTTACATTAAGATAAAAAACTTTGAGAGGATAAATTCAATACAAATTACATAAAGGCAACTAATTGGAGTATACCAAATGCAATGATTAAAAAAAAACCACAATATGATATTAGCAACTACATAATTTGATGTTTTGTACATAGAAAGCAGATCAAATTTATGCTACATTCCTTGGTAGAGCAAGCTAATTTCCTATAATAGAAACATGTCTCTAGAAGTAGTAATCTTCTTAACCAAAGTAACTTACATGAAGCACTATCTTTACTTGCATGGGCTTTTGACCATTACTCTTGAGAAAAAATAGATAAACTAAATTAGTCTAAAGCACACTGGAAACTTGATTTAGCAAGAAAGGAAATAAGATTGATAGACATAAATGAAAAATTCCACTTTCTATGACTCAGAAATATCCATGAGTTTCTCACACAGTCTGGTTTTCCTTACTTTGCTTGTTTATTAATGAATGTATTTGAGCCAAATAAACAGACGTCTTTCATCTGCCCGTACAACTGGATCTGAACCCATCAATTGTAACCTAAATGCAACTGAACAAGTATATCCAATATGCATTGGCATTTTCCACCAGAAAGAAAAGACCAGAGAAGAAAGTACAAAGGAAAAGAACAGCCGAGCGAGACGTCTGCTCAGCTGAGAAACAAGGGTTATTTCTGCAATCGCTAGTACTCCAGTTGCTGTTCCAACCTATTGAATTTGGGCGAGGATCAATTTTTTTAGGAGGGTTCATTGTTGATTTCGCAGGTGTAGAAGATGCCAGGGAAGCTAGAAGCGTTTCAGAAAAAATGCTGAGGTTTTTTGTTTTAATCAAAGCTGTGGGCCCCATAGCTAAACTATGTGGCGCTGATTGAGCGCCACATGGACATATCTGGTTTCCATTTAGAACTAGATCTGTTTTTTTATTGAAAGGCTCGTAATTAAATAGAGACCATTTTTTCTTGTCAGAGTTAATCCTTTTCCCTCAGTGAAATCAACATCATCAGGAGTTCATTCCTGCAGGAAGCATCCAGTTAAAACGATAAAGAAATTGAGCTAAAGTAAACTCAATATTCGCTAACCCAAAGTTGATGCCGGGACAAATCCTCCTGCCTCCTCCAAGTGGTATAAATTCAACGTTATTTCTTATAAAATCAATAGAACTGGTCTTGAATCTCTCATGTTTGAAGGTTTCTGATTCGTCCCAATAATTTGCATATCTTCCCGAACCCCATGTATTTATAATGACTCTGGCTTTGACGGGTTTATTATACCCATTAACTTCACATTTTTCCCGACATGCTTTAAGAAGTAAAGGAATTGGTGGGCGTAGCCTAAAAGTTTCCTTAACATTGCCCAATCGATTACTGAGGATGAACAAGTCCTGCAAAGATAGCTTTTAATTAGTTATCAATCTACATGCACATACATATATATGAGTAATTTTTTAGTGAGCTCCATTACTTCACATGGAGGTCTCTAAATACAGTGAACCCTACCTTATCGTGAGGTGGTGCTTAGTTTAAGCAATGAATACGATGATTGTTGGAAAATTTTTGTATATACATGTGTGTAGTAAATTAATTATAAGTAAAGCTAAGAAATTCATCCATTGGGGCTACTACTTACAAAAATGACTGTTTTTATGTTGTCATCAGTTATTGGAATCATCAATTTGCCACTTTGTTGTAGTCTGAGTAAAACGTCTACTACGTTTTCATCACCAAATTCCCTGTTGCCTCTTTTATTTGTAGCCAAGTTATCTCTATGCTCATTAATCATGGAGTCAAGAATTGAATCGACTTTGGCGTATATATTCCACAATCATTTTTTGTTCCAACTTAAGACTTGTTGCAACTTTGACACCGGATAAAGATCAGCCAATTCAAAGCACCTGGCCAAAGCTAGTCCTTGCTTCATCAACATTATTAAAGTTTCTATGTCTCTCAGTACCTGACCAAATGCTGCACTATGTAGAGTTTGAGCAAGAAATACTTTATTTTATTAATAAAATTTTGGATACAAAATGTGTACACTACAAGAGAATTGCTTACTTCACTATCACACAATGCACTCAAATTTTATTCTCTCACTCTGGGCACTCACACTTGATTCCCACTTTTACACACCCATACATGAGCACTCCTCACTTCTTACTTTTTGCACACGCCTAACTTGATTCTTCTCCCTTGCCACTTGCACACACCACTATCTAAACACTCAATTTTGACTCTATTTCACTCACTAGAAAATACAATGGCTATGGGGGTACTTATAGGTAAAGTCGGTGGATGCATGGCGGTGGTATATTGTTTATTATTTTTTTTCCAATTTGCCTGCTTTAGATTCTTCAAGAAAATGGCGGTGCAAATTTGTCCACAAAATTCTAGAATTTTCAATTTGCAAAATGTCGGTGATGTTCTCCCATTCAGCACTGGCATTCAAGTCTTCTCTTCGCGTCATTCCTAAGCATGTTCAAAACTCTTCAAACTTTAAAGTGTTGACTCCCTTTGTGAACTTGTCAGCTACTTGTTCTTAAGTGTTGACATGCTTCAAGTTGATCTCTCCTTTGAGCGCATTCTTTCTCTCACAAGGTGATGGCGTTCTTCGTGTGCTTTGTCTCCTTGCATGAGACACTGGATTCTCTGCTATGCGAATAGGTATTTGATTATCGCAAGATAGCTGCACCGCATAGTTTATCAGCTGACACCACTAGAAAACTATTCTTATCCTACAAAAAAATCCTCCTACAAAATTACAATTGTATGCATAGTTATTTTTTCCATACAAAGATATTTAGTTGTAACCATGTATGCTTATCCTACCAAAAATCCACCTACAAAGTCAAATTTATAGGCCAAGCAATCTTCTCCCTATGAAGAAAATATTTTGTGTTTAAACATACTCATTCCTACAAACATTCCGCCTACAAAGTTACATTCTTATGCGTAGGCAATGAGTTTTGTATGAAGAAATGGGGGGGGGGGTGAATCCCCCCATTTTACTACCAGAAATGGCACCCCCCATTTCGCTGCCATTTCTGGCAGCAAAATGCTGCCGGAAATGGCTGCCAATTCCGGCAGAAATGGGGGGTGAACCCCCCCCCCCCAAAAAAATTTGCTGCCAGAATGGAAGCAATTTTGGGGGGGGGGGGGGGAGATTCACCCCCCCTTTTTGGCAGCCGGCAGTATTTCCGGCGGCAAGGGAGACGTGGGGTGGGGTGATGGTGGGTTTTTTTAGTTTTTTATTATTTTTAAATATTTTTAAAAAAAGTTTAACATGTTTATGGGGTATAATCGTCTTTTTTATAAAAATTTGGTGAAATAGTAGCAATAGAAATGATTTGTGTGTATTTTTTAAAGGTTGGGGACTGTGGTGTATCTTAAAAAAGGTTGAGGACGAAACCGGTTCTTAACCTAAAGGTTGGGGACGATTTGCGAAATTAACCCTAAATAGAAACTACCTTAAATCTAAGTTGACATAAACTTAAAAATATATATAGTATGTGACACGACCAGCCCAAAACTCGAGACAAGACGTGCGCCACTGGCAGATGCCAACTAGATGATGGACCCACCATCAAGGCGTTCTTGACTTTTCCTTACCTTTCAAAATGACTTTACAGATATCTTAGACCTGAAAACTTTCACATAAAAATTTTGACATAGTCTCCCTTGAATTATGGCCTTAACCAACCTAGAATTCACTTACAAACCCCCCAACATACATAATTATCATAAAAACAATCTTTATTTCAAGCATGCAAAAGGAAATAGCTTAACCAACACTAGTGTTAATCACCCATCATAAATATGTACAAATGGTTTATATACTTCACCATTAACAAGTATTTCATCCATCAAAGTATACATACATATTTCCAAAATATCCGACAATTTCATCATACATGCCACAAAGGATTCCATCACACAGTTAAAGCAAAATATCCGTAACAATGCCTACGTTATAGCTAGTCAAGGACTACGCGGACTCCATCCTAGCTGCTCAAAAATTCTGCTAGCCTCCTATAAGGGAAATGGAGGGAAAATATGAGTTTGTGAACCCAGTGAGTGGAAAATCCCATGTGTCCAAGAAAAACATTTTCCATCAAAATCAAATTTAAGAGATTATCTAAAGAAGTCGTGACCATGCATGAATAAACAATAAAGCATAAATCATTCTAGTGGTGAACTGATGGCATAATCTATAATTAATAACCAAAATGTATATATAATAATCGCACCATAACGTACCTTAAAAATATCATCTATTGGAACTGAATATATACTCCAGTCATTTGCGCGTAGACTATTATATATCTCTGAAGTAACATGTAACCCAAACCCGTGCCAGCGGCCCTCTCCATGTCAGTTGATTCGAACACGGGCCAAAGGCACCCTCCGGGCAGAAATACATCTTCCTGAACACGGGCCATGGGCCCCCTCCGTGTCGGGGATAGAATACTAACATATCTAAAGCGACATACACCCCCCAAACCCGTGCCTGTAGCCTCTTCGTGATGGTAGCTCCGACACGGGCCTAGACCACCCTCTGTGCTGTGGCTCCAATCACAGGCCAATGGCACCCTCCCGGATGGGAGATGATGACAAAATAATCATAGGGAAGTGTTGAAAGTTTCATGTCGAAATAACATATGCTAGACGGCCTTGAAATTCTCATTTGTAAACAAGCTTAGATGTAAAGAGCTCTTTTATCCCCTTATATACACACACACATATATATATATATATAGTTTTATCTTTAGAATGGGAATAGGTTCTTAAACTTTCAAATAAATTAAGTTTCCACCCACTAGTAGTGTAGCTCGGCCCTAATTCGCGGCCGATACACTGCTCCAATTGCCTCTTACTGCCTCTTGGAACCGATACACTGCTCCAATTGCCTCTTCACTGCCTCTTGGAAGAAAAGAATAATATTCTGGAATGAATATCTGAGTTATTTCAAGTGACAAGATAGTAAAATGATTCTAATCTTGAATCAACATATTAACTTGCTTCCCTTCTTTCAAAATCAAGCTCATTCCATATTAACTTGCTTCCCTTCTTTCAAAATCAAGCTCATTCCATTAAGCCTTGGTTAGCACACACTTAAAAAAGCGCAACAACTCCAATCATAGCATAAAATTAGAAATTTGAGCCATGTCCTTAGGAATCCCTTTTCTAATAATTCCTAAATTAGTCTTATGTTAGTTCAAGCATTTCGTACATAGAAAGACTAATCTTTACCCACCATCTTAGTAATCTCAAACCTCTAACATTAACAAAATTAAAATCGAGCTAAGTACACTCAATTTAGCTAAACCCTTAAATTCTATTCAATAACTCAAAACCTTCGCATTTTATGTAATGCATATATTCCAAGATTTTAACATGAAATCAACATCACTAAAACCTTCATTTCCTATTAAATTTTCGCCATTCACCAACCATGTACCAAAAGCCCTACTTTAAACATAATGTTGGGCAACAAAATCTTGCACTTACCTCTTAAAATTAGTGTATGACTAAAGAACCCGAGCTAGGTCGAGATTCCTCAGGTGTATTGGCCGAATCCCCTTCTTCTTCTTCTTCCTTTTCTTTCCTTTATTTTCTTCTTCTCTCTCCTTTATTCTCTTTCCGTCACCCCCTTTGCGTCCTCCATTTCTCCCAGAAATTTCGAACAGATTTTTATTGAAAATTTTTAAAACCCCCAATTTGCTCTTCTTGGTCTCCAATCTCATGCATTACATTTAGAGGATGTTTGATTCTCTTTATAAATTTGACTTATAAAGAGAAATTATAAGTTGGTGAAATGAGTGGTGGAGATTTAATTGAAATTTGAAATGTGTGGTGATTGTTGAGTAGTTGTCAAATCAATAGTCAAATCATAGTAGGTGAAATTATAAGTTGAAATTATAAAGAGGATCAAACAAGCACTTAGTCCCTCACCTCTAAACACGGTCAACTATGTTCTTAATTAGTTCCACAATTCCATTTAAGTACATCACTTATTGCATAATTTATTTCAATCCTTGATTTATTCAATTTCTTAAAGGTAGTACAAGATAAATTAAGCTAATATATTTAAGTCCCAAGTAAAAGTTTGACCTTGAAATTAATATAATGGGTTGTTACATTATATGTGATCTTCTAATTGCAATTAGACAAATGAAAAATTAACAAATTATGAGCAACTGTATTTTATAAGATATTATGTTAAAATTTGGTTGAATAAGATTTTTTTTTATTTAATTAAAATATATGAAATGAAATGGTAGGTATGATATCTCATCATACGTTTAGTGAAATTATCTTATAATTGTTGAAAACCAACTTGATTAGGTTAATCATATGCATCCAAAGAATGCGTTTAATAATAAGATATGTCCACCATGGTATTTCCAAATTTCACGACTCATTCTTGGTAAAACTGAAATGGTCAAGTAGAAATTAAGAATGCATTCAATAATAAGATATGTCCACCATGGTATTTCCAAATTTCATGACTCATTCTTGGTAAAACTGAAATTGTCAACTACGAATTAAGAAAAAAAATAAAAGAAAACTAATATTGTCAACTGAAGATGTGAAATCTAAAATAAGAAATAGTAAGTTTAACATGTTACTTGCATCTATTTTTATTTTTTATCTTATATTTCATTGTCCAAATTATGTTAAACTGCATCTCCTCAGTCTAAGGACCAGACAGTGGATTGTGGAGAATTCCATCTCTACAACCTTTTTTTTTAAGGACTATACATACAACCTTTCTATATTGTTCGTTTTTTAGAAAAAGATCAAATAAAAAGGTTTCGTATATACTATTCATTTTGTATGTAAATATAATAATTAATCGTATATACGTACGAAATGGGTTCTCTTACCAGTACGTTTGAAGGATTCTAAAATGCAATTTCCTAGTAGTTTAATTTGTTATTTTGAGAATCCATTGTGCCAAAAATGTATATTTGATGTTCAGAGTTAAACATTATACTGCATATTATATCGCAAGTAGAGCACACACTTAGTCAACAAGTGAATTCATTTTTATTGCATGAAGTTGCATTGCAATTATTTTGCCATGAAAGTCATTCAATCGTTACCCGTCAAATTGATCAATTCACTAATAAATTAATATCACATTCTTTTCCCATTAATATCATTGATTTCTTGTCAAAGGCATATTTGAGATCACTCTTCAATGAATTTGCTGTTTAAATAGTCATTAAGTACAATAACATATTTGAATATGATCTGCTAGAACAAATTTTAATATCACCTAAAAAAGAAAATTAATGAATGCTATTCACAGGAAAAAGGGAGTGGGTAAAATAAAGAAGCGATAGCTTTTGCGATGTATATATAACATAGTATATATAGCATACTTCTATAAAAATAAAGAACTTATTATTAATAGATACAAAGAGGTAAAATACAAATTTTGGAGGGAACAAAGTCTAATTTACAACAGCCAAAACAAGAAGATGAACCTTATGTAAGTCATTACAAAGAAAGGGGATATCAAGTAAAGAGCCAACTTTCAATTGATGAATTAATTTTCGATCGGGGGGTTGTGGCATATGGGAATCAAGTGAAGGCTATTTTTTCTTGCTACAGTTAATCCATCTCTCTCTGTCATATCTACATCGCCAGGTTTCATTCCATCGGGAAGTTTCCAGTCAAAGTGGTAGAGAATTAGTGCCGAAGGAAACTCCACATTTGCTAACCCAAAGTTCATTCCGGGACAAAACCTCTTTCCCGACCCAAATGGTATATATTCAAAATTACTTCCCAAGAAATCCATAGAATTGTTCTCAAATCTCTCCGGTTTGAAGGTTTCTGGCTCATCCCAGTAGTCTGGATCCCTTGCCAAAGCCCATACATTAACCATGATTTTAGTTTTGCGGGGTATAGTATACCCACTAATCTCAAAATCCTCCCTGCATGCTCTTGGAAGTACGGAAAAAGGAGGATGAACCCTAAAAATTTCCTTGATTACCAACTTCAGGTATTTTAGTTTTGGAACATCACTCTCGTCAACAGTCCCCTTTCCTTTAATGACTTCTCTTATTTCGGCTTGTGCCTTTGCCATCACATGTGGATTTCTCATCATTTCTGCCATTGCCCAATCAATTGTTGTGGATGAAGACTGAGTTCCAGCGGAAAACAAGTCCTGAAATTGCGACATTGGAATATTGTTATATTGTTGTAAACAACTATTGTAAAAATGATGATGATGATGATAAATAATAACAACAACAGCGACAGAAAAAGGGGAAAAAATAAAGAAAACCTTGTGTTAGGTTACTTACGAAAATGACTGCTTTGATATTGTCATTAGTTATTGGGATGTTGAGTTCTCTGCTCTGTTGTAATCTTAGTAGAACATCTACTATGTCTTCATCACCCGACTCTCCATTGCCCTTTTGTGTTGCGGAAAAGTTTTGTTTATGCTCACTAATCAAGAAGTCGAGAATCGAGTCAAGTTGGCCACGCATTTTCAATAATTTTCTTTCATTCCCACCAATGGCTTTCAGCAACTTAGAAGAGGGGAATAGATCAGCCAATTCCAAACCGCCTCCCATGGCTATTCCTTTCTTCATTAAACTGATCAAAGCCTCTGTCTTTAAGTACTTTACCAAATGTTACTCTACAAGTCATCCCACTTGTAAATGCAAACACTTTTTGGGTCAAGTTAATGGGTTCTCTGCAAGATGATGACTCTATGGATTTAAGGAGACGTGAAACCTCGTCTAGCCTTATAGAGCCAAACGACCGGACATTTTTGTTGCTTAAAAGCTCCATTATGCATATTTTACGCATTTGTTTCCAGTACTCATTATATGGACTAAAAGCGATGTCAGTATAGTCATACCACATAATCTTCATTCCAATACTCTCTGGTCTATCTGCACAAGCTACATCGTGAACTTTCAGGATATCTTTAGCAAGTTGCCGTGATGATATAACTACCGCAGAAACTTCACCAAGCTTCAAATGCATGATCGGCCCATGTTTTTGAGCTAAGGTTCTCAATAAGCGATGCAAGGGTGCACCAACCAAGAGGTGTAGGTGTCCGGTCAAAGGTAGCTTCCACGGACTTGGAGGCAACCTTTGAAGCTTTGATTTCTTCCATTTCTTAACTAGCAAGGTGATGAAGGATATTAAAAACAAGAAGGAAATGAAGTTAAAAGGAAGAATGAACTGAAGTTCCATATTGTTCTATTTCTGGGGTTTTCTTTTGTTGTATAAATCGTTTTCCAAACGTGGCCTATTTATAGACCATCAAGAAAGTAAGGCTAATATTGTCCAGCGAAATTTCGTTCCAAATTCAAATGCTAATAATAGTCGCAATGTGAAAATTAAATTAGGCTTATTTGGTCTGAATATTTATTTAGTCAAAGCCATTAAACCTAGCTTTGCCAATAGTTTAAACTTTGAGTAATCATGCGTATTAATTATTATCATAGTAGTCGGAGAGGTTTCTGCGAACCATATTCTAACATGTACGTATCGTTGGATTAGAGGAAAACTCTCTCGAAAAGATCGGCACAAGTTTCATGACTATTAGTGGGAAAGCTCTATCGTAAAGATCGGCACAAGTTTCATGACTATTATGGTAGGTAAAAAACACAAAAAAAAAAAAAAAAACTTTAATTGAGATTGAGTGTTATTATAGTCAGAGGTTTTTGAGTCTACATGTTGAAAACCATATTGAAAATGTACCACATTCAAAATGTAGGAAATATTGGAATGGAGAAAAAACTCTATCAAAACATGGCACATTTTTCTCATTCATCATCTGTACTACGAATATGACGAATGTGAATAGATGTTTTAGGTTTGAACCTTTTACGTTTTACAAGTTCATCGTTCAGGTTTGATCAAACAAAGCCTTTTTAGTCAAATTTTAAATATTTGCACACTTCAGTTATATTTTAAGGCAATAGTTTTTAAATCTAATTGTCAAGGAGATGATGAAGGATACAATCAAATGGAGTTTTCTTGTCTACCTTAGCAAATGGATGTAGCTACTTTGACCAGACTATAAACAGAAATTGATAATGGCAATTTGATTTCAGGAATAAATTTCTAACACCTATATGAGTATTGTTACAGAACTCATATATAAATGATGTTGTGGCATATATACACGTGATCAATACGTGCAACTATATATGGCATGCAGACATGATTACATGCAGTCACTATCACATTGCCCTAGTTACCAGTGTTATAACGTCATTCATATGTGTGAGAAAATTTTCACTGCTTTTAGAAGTCTATCATACGTACCACGTAGATAATTAATCATATTTTCTTTAATTTATTTGAATTAAATTTAGGGTAATTAAACATTACAGCTAAGAAAATTGCTTGATTATGGATGTTTGAAGTTCAAGTTAGAATCCCAAATAATGATTCTAGATTATTTGGAGTGAAAAGAACAAAACGCATGCATGGACTTTAATGAAAAGAAAGATCTTGATGATATTGGATTGATTATTTTTCAACAAGTCCGTGTCATGTATCCAGTTTACAGTTCATGCCCTTTCAAGGCATAACTTTCTAACGTTGATGAGATTTGATATGAATAATGTTATTTATTTATATATAAGATATCGGTCTCTAATGTAATTGGTATCACTATATTAGGGGGTGTGAGAGATGCATAAATACATGAACTGTATTTAATATCTAATAAAAAAATTACAACTAGACTATAAACTGACTTCTCCGATTAAAATAAATAGCATTATTCTAAAAATTAAGATGTAAACCTGGTCATATTTTCCCCCAAAAAGTCACGTCAGAATTCAAATATACCTACTGGTTCGAATTCAAAGGACAATCTGTATGGCTTGAATGTGAACACGGTGAAGATAATTTCATTCAGATTACGAAATGTGCCTAGAACACTGACTTTACATAATTAAATGAAAATTAATCAAGACGGAAACGTACTCAAAGATTTTAAGAAAATTTCAATTAAAGACAATCATAAATGAAAAAATCAACAACCCAAACATCGATGCCAAATTGTTTACTAAATCTGATCGAGAAGCATGTGAGCATCTTCAATGGCTTGTCAATTATGCTAAATCTTTTGCCACGTTTTCAAAAAATAATTACATGGCATTGAGTAGACAATGTTTACCGCGAGTTTTGATCGGGAAACATTGGGTGCCTTTGTAACGGAAACATCTAGTATATGTGACACATTCTCCTCTATTAATTTACATGACTCTACACATGAGTATGTGAAACTAGTGTAGGTGAATATAGCACATACATATAATGTCTCTATAATAGAGACACCAGATGTCTCCGAATCGAAAGTGTATCTACCACACACTCCAGATGTAGAGGGTGTCGTAGAGACCATCATCTATTCCTATTTTTCCCATTTTTTTTGATATATATAAAGTGTATAAAATTTATAGGAGCACCCCTAAATTTACACATCCTTCCGAAATGGTCATTTTTGTCCGAGGACATATAACTTTCTAGTAAAATTACCTTTATGTCCTCATCTTATTAAATTTAAAAAAATTAAAATATAACAAAATAATATTTGAAAAAATAGAAAACACAAGAGAATAATATTTAAAAAAAATAAAAATCACTACTCCACTCTAACGTTCATGGTCTAGCAAAATAGCAGCTGACATCAGAGGGAATTCCCCTCCCCCCTTCTATCGGAAGTGGCAAAAGAAGAAAGGGAGAATTCCCGTGGCATCGTCTTCCAGCCACGTGAATGCTGGTGCGGTGGTGGGGTGTTTTTCTTTTCCTTTTTTTTTTTATATATATTATTTTGTTATATTTTCAATTTCATGAGAGAGGGATATAAAGGTAATTTTAATGTGAATTACGGAATGGTAAAAAAAAGACTTGCATGCGAATTTACTAAAGGTTGACAGCTCAATCCGTTGAGGAAAAAATAAAAAAATAAAAAATAAAAAATGAAGACCAAGCGATATAAGAAGCAGAGGGCTTTTATCCCCTCCCGGGAGGGGTACCCTTTGAAGGACCGTTTCGATTCTACTACTAGTAGACCATTTCCGGGCGTCTTGCTGATTAGTTCGATAACTGAACCGGACCCAAGCCTCCGGATGGCTCAAGGCTCCAGGAAGTTGCCTCTGCCTGCCACTATAGTTAGGGAGGGCATGGAGTTTCTTGAGGGTTTAAGGGAACAGGAAGAAAAGCCATGGCGAGTCCTCGAATTCTACAGTGGTATCGGCGGCATGGTCTCATCTTCTCTTCTCTTCTTCTCATCAATTACATATATATATATATATATATATGCCTTTTTTTATGTGTGTGAATGTGAAATTTGTGTCCTTTTCTTGTAATTACCGCAGAGATATTCTCTCATGAAGGGGGCAGTTAAAGCAATAATTGTGGAGGCTTTCGACATAAACGACGTCGCCAATGATGTTTATGAGCATAATTTTGGGCACCGGCCCTACCAGGTACTGTCTTTATAAATGACATAACAATTTTTAATTGTATAGGTGCTGCATTTGTATTTTTCTTGGTCGATTAAAGTAAATTATGCTATTCAAATCTTGTAAGTATGTAAAATTTTTGCAATAACATAAGGAAAAATGTCTTTTTTGTGTATGTGTGTTGGGAGAAGGTTGGGGGTGTTGACTGTGTTGGGAGAGGAATCTTCCCATTGAAACTTTAGAAAGGATAAAGGTATGATATCAAATGATTAATGATGCTCGAGTCACCATATGTATTTTTTAATATGGAAATAGAAGAATTGTTTCCACATTGAAGGAAGAATTGAGTGTTCATTGGTCAAATTATTTGCATGGCTTATATAGTAGTTGGCAAGATTAATTTTCAGAAAATGGGAACTTTGTTTATCAGTTTGTTGGTTTCATGCCAACTTGTTGACGGATGTTAATTAAACCTCAGAGGGGAAAAAAGAGAGAAAGAAAGAAAGAAGAAAGAAAAAATCTTAGATTTTCAGTTTTGTTTTTGAGTGTCATTTAAGAAAAAATAAATAGATTTGTTTTCCTTATTTCTAATGTTTTCAGTTTTTTAACTGAAGACTGTCAGAACGATGAAATGTCATTTCGAGTTTTCTTTACTAAAATTTTCTTATTCTCAATAATGCATTTTCGAAGATATGAAAGTTAAACAAGTTTTTAGTGTTTCGAAAAATTGAAAACTCAAAACAGCTTGTAAAACAGAAAAATGAAAATGACTTTGAATTGTTAAAAAAAGCAACGTGTGTATCATTTTAATCGTGTCTTCAGAACACCCACCACATGTAAGCAAGATTCTTTTTCTCAAACAAACCGTAATGCCTGCATAATTTCAATAAAATATGGGTGCTGATACTTGAACCAGTTACCTTTCTGGCTTTTATACCAATGTTATATTAAAGTAAAATCATTTTATTGGGGTAACACGTGGTTGAAATTGAGTTTGAAGAAAAATGATTTGGAAATATCAAACTAAAAGTTGGGTAAATCTATGTCATCATTGAATAATACAGACCAAGGCTTTCTATATTGGACTTGCCTGTTGGTTCATTCATGATCATAGTGAAAGTCAGGATTTTTCACTGAACCTTGATGTGATCCTAAACCTATATCGAGGCTTCACTTTAGCTTTGATATAATTTGCACGGAAAATAATTTTAGTGTTGTGTATTTTGCATCTGACATTGTGCTGAGCATTTGCTACATTCATTTTTGGTGCGCCTAGGGGAATATTCAAACTTTGAATGCTGGTGATCTTGACAGATATGATGCAGATGCATGGCTTTTGTCTCCTCCTTGCCAACCATACACACGCCAAGGTAAAAGATTATGTCTCTCTTTTTTCTCTCTAAAGTTTTTCTATTAATATCAAACAAGTTCTTTCCTTTGCCCTAAGGTCTGCAGAAAGGGTCGAATGATGCTAGAGCTTTCTCTTTCCTCAAAATTCTTGAACTTATACCACAAACTTCCCGACCTCCACTCTTTCTATTTGTGGAGAATGTTGTTGGATTTGAGGTTTGTACATGTCTCTTCATAATGAAAGTTGTGCTTTGACTGTCCGTATTTGATTTATTTTATATATATTTTTTATCAAGTTTTTACCCATTCTAAAAAATTTTGGCCGTCTCTTTTGTTTTATTGTTTGATGCAGGTCTCTGATACACATGCTAAGATGATTGAGATACTAAGAGAAAATCATTTTATCACGCAAGAGTTTATATTGAGCCCCTTGCAGTTTGGTGTGCCCTATTCCAGGCCACGCTATTTTTGTCTGGTCTTTCTCCCCATTCGCTTTCCTTCGCTGTGTTTTTGAATCTATTTTATTCTATCTGCTATAAATGTTGTATGCGTTGTAGGTTTATATCAGTTTTAATATATGTTTTTGGAGTTGCAAATTATCATGTTTATATGTTCATATGTAGTTGAGACATTAAGAGAAAAAAATGTTCAAGTATACTGTATATGTTCACTTTGATTAGATAATGTCAAAAGCCTTGATTATGGAATGTGCTAACCGCTTATTTGCTCTATACACTGTGCAAGATGACACTTTCCTAGAACAACTTTGTTAAGGATAACATACTATATAATAAAGGGGAAAATAACTATTTATTGTCACATTTCATTTGATATTGAATAATTTCAAGATAAGTATCTTTAACATATTTTATTTGTTCAAAATTTTCTGCCCGACTTGTCTCATCTTTTGTTTCCATCGATAAACCAATTTATAACTTGCCTCATTTTACATTTGTTCTTGTTTCCAAACCAAATTATCGAAAAGTTTCAGTTTACCTTCCTCTCATTATTCAAAGTTTGCCATTGTTAATGCTATCAATCAATAGCGTGGATTCCCTTCTTGTGCTGCTCCATAAGGAGAGGTCCAAATATGAAATTTGAAGCATTTAGCTGAACAAGTTACTAGTTTTTGCTAGGATATCCCCCACTACTAGTGTCCTACGGTTATCACTGTTTTATTGAATATTGACTTCAAGGCATAGTGAAATTCATTCCTCAAGATGAAGGATATTTCTGTGTGCATGTACATATACTTTTGAAAGCTAATTGAAGTAATTTTTTTTGTCTTTTTCGTGTCTGTTCCAATTTTACAGAAATTACTTGCACCGAAAATTGGGAACGTTAAATGCTAAAAAATAATTCTTTCATGGCAGTATCATAAACTGTAAAGGCCTCTTTTAAGATAAAAGGGATTGAATTTATAAGTCTTAATTGATCTAGTTAGTCAAATTTTAATGTCCACTGTCTATTCGAGATCATAAAAAATTTGGTTCTTACGATCTTCATAATAGGTCAACATACTTCTAGGGATTATTAGCTGAATAGCTGAGGTCTCATATCTATTCTGAAATGGGATGAATTCTGCCCATGTTTAACCACAGGATGATGGGTGTTTGATTCTAATTATGGTTTTGAATTATAAAGAGATAATTATAATGAGATAGAATGCGTGGTGGAGATTTAATTGGTGTTTGAAATGTGTGGTTGTCATTGAGTAGTTATCAAATTGGTAGTCAAATCTGTGGTAGGTGATATTATAATTTTGTGTAGAATGAGAATCAAATACCTTCAGTATTAGAAAAGTTAGAAAAAGAAGAAAAATGTATGTTTTTTTTCTCTTTTTTCTTTCTTTCTTTCTTTCTTTTTTTCCTTTTTTTTTTCTTTTGTCTTTTTGTATTCAGTAGTTATAGCTGATAAATTATCATGATGATATGTTCTTGCACTATTTTAACTGCAGGCGAAAAGGAGACCTCTGTCTTTTCAGAACTCACAATTTGATAATAAACTTCTTAGGTCTCCAGGCCATTTACTTGGGATTGACAGTTGCATAGTGGCCAGTGAAGGAGAAGAATCAAATGGGTGTTGTGATAAATTAATTCAAGCTTGTCAACCAATAGAAAATTTTTTGGAATTCAAGAATGCTTGGAATGAATGTTCAGATTCTTCCATAGCTTGTGTGTCTAAAACTTCAGAGAAAAATGAAGAAGGAGATGGTTCTCTCAATTATCCAGTACATCAATTCTTTGTTCCATTGAGCTTGGTGGAGCGATGGGGAAGTGCCATGGGTATCCTTTTTTCCTCCATGATTCTTTCTCTGTGTCTCATTTTTTATTTTGTAGTGATTATACTATTCAATGAATTCCTTAAAGTACTTAAAGATATTGTTTTTCCTGAGTCAAAGCGCTGCTGTTGTTTTACAAAAAGTTATTATCGATATGTGAAGGGAACTGGATCCCTTTTGGCAACTGTCCCGGTATGATTTGATGAAGTTATTTGACTTTTTACCATATCCTAGTTCGTATCTATGTGTCTTACTTGGCATTTTAGTCTCCAGTGTGACTTTTATCCAGATGCTATGGCAAATACTTTTGTACCTGATAAGTATCCCTATAATTCTTCACTAGAGAGTTATAAACTATGATGATGAAAATAGAGTCTCAGTTTGCTGTTTGTTCTGTTTACTACATTTTGTGCATGTTTGGTACATAGGATTGGATATTAATATATGCAGCATATTTGTTTATTTTAAAATTTTGTTGTTCCATGAAAATATTACCTTGTAATGTTTGCATATTTTGCAGGGGAAGGTAGAAGATAACATGTCTAATTTAAAGGACTTACGACTTAGATACTTCACACCGCGGGAGGTATGAATAATTTTGTTACTAATGTACCGTTATATATCATGGCTTCTAGACTGGCAGGTATTATTTTCTTCGAATTAATCTATTTGCACAGACCTTATTGTACATACCTCCTCTGTATTTACTTAAATGCCCCTGGCCCCATCTTCCTTGAAATGACAAATTTTGGGGGTGTGTACAATTTTTGTACAAGATGCATGTACAAATAGATCCACCAATTTTTTTCAATGATGTAGACCAAGCTTCACATTAATGTTGTACCTTCAGGTTGCTAATTTTCATTCTTTTCCGGATGATTTCCAATTTCCACACCACGTAAGCCTTCGGCAAAGGTATGTACTATTTGTTCTCTTTGTTCATAAAGGCATATTGAATGGGGTTAATGGAGATACTCAATAAACATGAAGAATATGCAGTGAATATGAATTTACTCTTTTCTAGATTGAATTTATTTGGTTAATTGTATTGAAAGGTATGTGTTATTTCGTTCTAAAATGGCAATATTCCTTGTCTTTGGGCAAAATGTGTAATCTTTCCGAGGTGAAATTATCAACAATCTGTTCCAATCATTAAAAGGGCGTAATCAGGAAGTAAGGTGTTTTGTCTTAAGGCGAGATGTAGGCCTTGCGTAGACAAAAAGTTTCTTTAAAAAAAAATTATTGAAGTGCAGAAATCAGAATAATCAGGTAAGTAATCATAAACAGTCTTTAGTTTCATAATAGAAAATTCGAAGTTTGCAGACAGTAAAGGAAACAAGAAAAATCTATGAAGTAACAAAATAAAAACTATCTATTCTTTTTTTTCCGTCCCAAATTATATTCCCCTTTCCTTATTGGACTTTTTAGCTTTCTAAAATACCCCCATCTATTATGCATGGTAATTAACAATAAAGAAGATTTAGAGTGAACTATTAAATAAACCAAAGGGCATATTAGGAAATATATTCTTAAATTCTATATTTCCAACAACTTTAATTATGCTTTCTTAATCTATGTAAAAAATGAAAGGGTAATATCTTTGTGGGACGGAGGGCGTACTACTTTAGTTGGTGGGGGCAATGAATGATTCCCGAGCTTGTAATGGAAATACATTTTTAATGTTTTTGTGGGCACTGGAACCTTACTGTTTTAGAGATGGGAAAATCTGAATTTCTAAGTTCTCTTGACCTCTGTTCATTGCAAATTAAAGAAGTCTATAGAAATAAAAGGTGCTGACCTTACAAGCCTTGAAGCACTGTTGAGATAGATGCATGTGCTTCTAAGAACTGTCTGATCAACACTGCCTTGGGTTCTTTTTTTTTTCATTTTTTTATTCTGTCAGACAGTGCAATGAGAAGTGTGTCTTAACGAGCCAGTGGCTGAAAATATGCAAGTATTTGATTCTCATTATGGTTTTGAATTATTAATGGGGTAATTAAAATGAGGTGAAATGGGTGGTGGAGATTTAATGGAAGTTTGAAATGTGTGGTTATAATTAAGTATTGTCAAATCAGTGATAGGTAAAATTATAATGAGATGAAGAGGGTGAGAGTCAAGCACAGTGGTAGGTCAAATTACCTTGCTTTCTTTCTATCTGAAATAAGAAAGCTTTTTCGGGTTCATGTTAAATATTTCCATCAACCCAGAGGATCTGTTGTGGAATAATTTGGAGATATATGAGATGAAGAGTCAAAGATCAAAGCATACAGGTGACATATTCTCAATAGGTATCTGTATGCTTCCATGCAGGGTGTTCCTTTTCTTGTGGTTATTTGACACTGCTGACCCGTGTACCCTGTACTCGAAGCAGACACGTGCTGAGTTATATGGACATTATGTGCACTTTCCCTACGATAATGTTTTTAGCTTAACTGTTTCTAGCCTTCCATGAAAAATCTATGACCCATATGTCATAAAAACAGAATGTTCACTTGGTTGTGTAAGTCAAATTAGTATCCCATTTCTGTTACTTTCTGACGGGAACAATTTAAAAATATTCATTTGATCATGTTTAAGGAGCAATTAATATTTTGTTTCCCTAGTATCTTGGAAGCAGTGCTATGTTTCAACATATAAGAAACAAAACGTGTTTTGAGCTTTTGCTGAAGTTATTTTTTCGCCTTTTTGATACTTTCAAATCTTCACAACTTTTACACAAAGTTCTCTTGAGGCTTTGTCTGGATTTTTTTTACAAACACCCACGTAAGGGTAGTGGTGAAGATATGATGATGATGATGATGATGATGATGATGATGATGATATTATTATTAATCTGTTTCTGTTTCTGCAGTTATGCATTGCTTGGAAACAGTTTGAGTGTTGGCGTGGTGACTCCACTTTTTTGCTATCTATTTGCTAATCAATCGTGTTAATGCTATTGCGATCTCCATTCATGCAACTTATCCAAGCCAACGCGCACATTTGTTGCGTTTCCAGTAAGGCGCCGAAGTCAGCAAAACAGCTATATGAGTTCTCTTACTACCTGTAGGCGGAATTCAAGATGTCTGTGAACACTGAAAGAAGCACATTGGTGATGTTAAAGTTTCAGATAGGATAATCAACTGGTTTGTTGTAGGATACCATCTAATATCATTTTTTGACCCTGTATGATTCAACAGGAGATAGTCTATAGCATTTCCCTGTGTGGTGGTGTAATGTGAGTTTCATACTCATGTTAGAAGGTAGTCAAAGACTTCTAAGTTTACCTTTTCTGTTGACAACACTTGTAATTTAATGCCTCATAAATATGATGATCATCACTAGTGATAAATAACATTACTCTTTCAAATAATACTAGCGTAGAACTCTAGTTGAACGCTATTAAGTTTTGTTTTGTTAATGATGAATGAATATCATATTAGACTGAAGCCTAACAATTTTGAACAAGGGGTGCGTCTGCCTAAATATACCAAATTAATTAAAAAATAAATAAATAAAAATTTGATTGAAGACTTGTTGACTTTGACACTTGGTCATCCCTTTTTGTTGCGGTTGGTTGACGTATTGTTAGTATGTTTTGACTTTCCTTAATGTTTTGTATATTTTTAGAATGTTTTTGGTTTTTAGTTTTTGTAAACATAAATGACTCGTTCTTTTATGTCTGACCCAAAAACATTACACATAAAATGAGATTACGCTTTCCACTTTTTGAGAGCAAGTCAACGAGTCTTGTTCAAACAAGCCACTGGACGCATGTTTTTGGTGTTCGGGTTGAATAACCCATATAGGACGTTTAGTTTTTGAACAAAATTAGCAAATTAACCCCAAATCTGAAAATGCACAGAATACACCGTTTTCTGATTCTCTCTAAGTTTTTCAAAATTTTGGTTATAAATTATTGTCGATCAACCGAGTCGTGAATTCGAGATTCACAAAGTAAAAGTGAGATTAATGTAGAAGAAAAATGCTAAAAGAAAAAAACCAGGGTAAAAACTCTATTTTCGAATATTGTATAGCGGAAAAATTGAGGATAAGATATTAAACACGTGGTGTTATTTAATTAGATGTAATAAGTTTGTGGGATTAGCTCATGGAGGGGGTAAAGGCCCCCTTTTATTATTTTACCCTCCTATATTGTATACATTATTTGAGTTGTCATTTGAGTTTGTGGGAAGACGCTAGATGGGCCATTTGGCCATTTCAACTTCAGAAAAACACAGTTGAGCGCAATTCGAGATCCCGCCTGGGGTCAAATCGGTAATTACAAGTACCGCGGTGTAATTCTAGGTTTTTCTCTCTCGTTCATATGCTCACACACTTTCGTCACATTTGTGGAGGATCTGGGTGCAGCACCGCAACCCAGGTACTCAAAACCCTAGCCCTTACTACTCCCAGTACCCGCATATAATTGTGTATCCTCTACCTACTAGTAATTCCAATTGATTATCTTACGTGTTGTACTGGAATTGTTTGTTTTCTGTTTCATCTACGATTTTTCCGGCTTGGATTTTTGAGGTATTATGTCACTTGTGAACTGCAATTGCTTTATTTTTTTTTTTTGTTTTTGTGTTATTTTCGTTTTCGATTTCTTGCTTTTTGTGGATATGTTTTTAGCTAAGGTTTAGGGTTTCAGAACGCGATTCTTGATGTCTGAAGTTCTAGTTTAGTAATTATTTTGTGAAAACATGCAAATGCACATTTGTTTGTTTAATTTGTAGTAGTATGCCTGGGAACATGTTCTGTTTGTATATGTGGTTGATAGTCCAAGATTTGGAATGTAAGAAGTAATTGGATCTCTCTCTTTTAGAATCTGATGAGTAATAATTGTGAATATCTAATATCCTTGCGATTTTAAGTCAACCTTTTACAATGAGGATATGCTTTTTGCTATGAAAATTTGGTAATGCTGTTGATGCAGCATCAGTTTTTGAAGTTGGAGTTTGAAGAAAATGGATAAGAAGAAACCTGTTGTGTTTTTTGATGTCTCAATTGATGGAGATCCTGTTGAAAGGATGATCTTTGAGGTATTTTATCTTTTTTTGATTTGATTTAAAGTGCAATTTAGCAAGTATATTTTCTATTTCTGTTTAATTTATGTTTAATGTCTTCATATTTCAACCAACTCTATTTCTTGTAATATTCTGATATATTTAACTACTATCTTCTGTTACTGCAATACAGCTTTTTACTGATGTCGCTCCGAAGACCGCGGAAAATTTCCGTGCACTGTGTACAGGTGACTTGTACTTTCTTGTACTTCATGCAGTAATTGATCTGCATCACGCCCAGGCAAATGGGAAGTGTTGGGTGGCGTCCTCTTTTTTATATGTTAATGTTATATTATATATGGCTATCTTTTCTTTACTCTATATTTTCCAATATGCCTTCATGGATTCATCTTGTTACTGACGTTGGATGACCTATTCAGCTATATTATAGAGTTAATTTCTAGAAACTCTCTGTTGGGTGCATAGATGCTCCTATTGTGTTCACAGAGTTGGTACTCTGCAAATTTGCTGGTTGTTTGGACCTGTGTTTTTAGCTTTAACTAAGTAACATACATATCAATTTTTTTTTTTGGGCCCCCCCCCCTCTCAGGAGAGAAAGGTGATAGTGTTAAAGCCAAAAGGCCTTTGCATTATAAAGGAACCTTCTTCCATCGGATCGTCAAAGGTTCTGTGGCTCAGGTATGCTATTTAATTTCACTTGCATAATCTATGTTTTGTTAGATAAGCTTGTCCAGTTCATTCTCTGCATTCTGGTTCTGCAAGAATTAGAAGTGGTCTTTGTCTTTAGCAGCTATCCTTGTTTATGCTGTGACAGGGCTGATGGTCACGACTGCTTTTCTATTGATGTAGTTTTAAGGTTGTACTTACTGAGTTGTCAGTTCCTAAAATTTGCTGTACTTTGGTGTCCATAGTTTAGTCATTCAAAATTAACGGTCTTCTTATTCCCTCGTGAATAACATATTTTAACTTATCTTGCAGGGTGGGGATTTGCTTCGGCGAGATGGTATGTAGTTGTAATTAGTTTTAGCATTAGAAGTAGCCTATCACGTATATCTGCTTTTATGACTTAAAAACCTAGAATACATTGCCTTATCTCTATTTTCCCCCCCTCTTATCAGATGTCTAGTGTATATCCATGGCCTGTCATTTTTCTTGGAAAAAGAGTGAGTTGCTTTTGAATGTTGGAATGAAATAATATTCATCCCTTATAAATAGTGCAGTGTTTCATCTGAAGCTTTGATACATTCCTGCTTCACAATAAGTGCCATACTGAAATTAATTATTAACCTAGACATGGAATTTACTTTGTAGCAAGGACTTTGTGTCATCATCTTAAAACAGATTGTATTATTTTTAACCCTTGAGCTGACCAACGTCCGAAATTCATTTTTAAGAGGAAGTTATGTGGTTCTTGTTGGCCTTTTCGAAGGAATTACATTTCCTCTTCTTCCTTATGTTCCTCCTTTTTTTTTTTTTAAATTTCTTTTATTTTGGAAGATTTTTCCTCTCTCCTCTCTCTCCTTCTCTCCGTGTGTGTGTGTGTGTTGGGGGGTGGTTGGTTTTTGTTCTGTGTTTCGATAACTGATGCCTGATACCAAAAATAAGGGAATTGTGCCCCCCCCCCGGGGGGGCGGGCCGGGGAGATAAGATGAGATCAGAAGATTAAAGAAGTGGAAAATAGATTCGGGTACTTTGTAGAGATAAATCTTCAGCCTCTTTTAGTAGGTAGAGTGTTGATGCTTTCCTTCCTTTTCATCACTTTTCATTCCAAACCGAATCCTGCCGAAAGGTATAATGAGATCAAATGCTATGCAACCACAGCCCAAAGCAAGTGATGCCAATAACCTTTTTCTCCTCTGTTGTGTTGTTTTTACGACAAAGAGCCACTTTGGACTGGAGCTCTTTATTTTGTGAAAGACATCCCTTAATGTCTTAAACCGCCTAAGGTGTTTCTCGATTAATTTATTCAAAGTGGTTCCATCTTAACTTGATGGTATCTCATAAGTATATGTTCTCATTTCATATTTTCTTTATTATATTAATTAGCATGGGCTTAGATAATCTTGATCCATAACGAGTGTCTTTAAAAATTCAGAAGACTGCTTATAATTGTTATTCATGAGTCGACTAAAATGACAGCCCCACACATCTAGGACATGTTAGTCATATCTAATTAAGATGCCTTATATACTATCATGTGGTGGTGAAGTGTTTGAAATATGACATGCCTGTGCTTATTCTTAGTTACTAAGGCTTTCGTTGACTTGTTAGGAAACTATGGGGAGAGCATATACGGTGGAAAGTTTCCAGGTTTGCTGTCTGGTCTTTGTTGTTTTATTTTCTGTGTGTGTCAGTCTAGGACTGATGATTATACCATGAAGTCTATACTTGTTTCTTCCTTTCAAATTGTAAATCAATCAGTTAATTGCATGAAGTCAAGTATTCTGTTAAAATTGCTTCTCCTGAGAGCCGGAGTGTTTTGTTTGTCATTTATGTGAAGGTTGGAGCTGACCCTTATCATATTCTTGCTGATTTGAGGCTTTAATCCAAATGGTATTGAAATAATTGTCCTCTCTCTTAAGATGGTTGACATATTCAAGATTTTTCCTGACTTTTTGTAAATTAGTTTTGCATATTGAACTTTCTTCTGTATTTCTTCTGGTATCACATAGCTTTATATGTTTGACACATCATACAATGTGTAATGATTCACGAATATCATAATTCGTGGCTTCTATTGTGTATTTCTTTTCTGGTATTCTTTTGGCTTCTATTATACAGCACTTCCTTTCTGATTTGTATGTAAGATTGTGGCACTGATTTTATATTTTGAGAATAAGCTTAATGCTGCAAAGAAATCTGAATGAGCAAATAACTGGTAAACATTTCTTCTTCCAGAGAAGAAATCTGGATTTTTAAACAAATAACTTGTAACTTAAGTGCTGGTCATGCATATAGTTTCTTATTCAATATATCTGATTTTCTTTTATCTTGGTTAGTCTGGTAGGTAATGGCATGGTTGAATTTCTATTTTTGTATAAGGTCATGGTTTGATCTGTTTATCATAAAAATGATGGTTTTTTTTTTGCTTCTTCAGCTAAATCATACAAAAGCCTTTCACTGGCTGATAGTGTGTGTTGATCAAGTGCACATATATTTATTTTACGTTATTGCGTAACTGTTTAATCTGATTCTTATATTTGATAATAAAGACGTAGTCACAGCATTGCTTGAAAGTTGTGGCCCCATGAAATTCTCATTCAGATGCACTACATCTGTTTCTTCATGTGCTTTGCTGATTTGATAAAACAATGAGCAATCGCTTACTGCTGCAAATGTAATGTCAACATACCCAAATTGATAAAGTAATTCATGCTCTACTGTTTCTTCTTGTTCAGTGGATATTGTAATCTTCTGCTAAAGCCTCTGAAATTAAGTTTAGAATACAAGAAATCCTATACACATGAAATGAGGTGCTTCTTCAATTATTATTACCAAGATTTTCTTTTCCCATTTTAGAACCTTGTCGTTTGATGCTGAGACTTGTCCTTGTTTGTTTCCTTCTGATGATCAGTTCTATCTTTGTGGTCTTTCTCATATCTGCTTGCATTATTTATGATGCTTTGGTGTTGCCAAAGGTCATTGTGTGCTTATGGATTTCCCATAACAGTAAGATATCTCTTGCTGCAAGATTGAATCTTACAGTTTTATTGTTCCTATTTTTTAAATTATTATCCACTAAAAATGCGACATTTTGCAGATGAGTCTCCAAAGCTGAAGCATGACAGCCCTGGTCTTCTTTCTATGGCAATTGCTGACCGAGATGAACGGGGATCTCTGTTTACTATCACCCTAAAGGCAGATCACCATCTTGATAGGTCTGTTTTAGGTTTTATGCCATAAAGGGGGTCCAGTCAACCTTTATTTAAGAATCTATTGAAACCATTATTTTGGAAAATGATATTTTATATTTATAGAATGTCGTGTTTCACAAATTTTGTTGTCTTGGTTGTGATCTTTCATTCATTTCATCTATATAGCCGTTGGCCCTTTGTAAGTATTTTCTTCCGGCATGTTAATATCAAAAAACTGAAGTTGCATTTTAAATAGCTGGTATTTTTAAAGTGCTAGACACTAATTCATCTTCTAACACCACATACCCCAGTTTTAGCTTTTAATTTGAACATCTCTATCAAGTATATTGATCAGGTCAAATTAGAAGCAGAAAGTAGGCAGATGCTAGGATGGAGTTAGACGGCGTAATATGCCAACAGGCCATTTGATGCTGTAAATTTTGAACTTGATAACCAAGGAATTTGATGTCTCTTAATGAAGTAATATTACCTGCTAACATTGAATCTTGGATGTATTTGTCATGCATCTCTCTTGATTGGTTCGTCATTTCTACTGAACAGGAAATCTGTTGTCTTTGGGAAACTTGTTGATGGGTATGAAGTGTTGAAAAAGATTGAAGGTGTAGGTGATGATGATGGTAGACCCGCTGTTACTGTGAAGATAATCAATTCTGGAGAATTACATGACAGTAAGGACCCTTGCCATTCATATTCAGTTGTTGATGAATTTTATACTGACATAAGTGGCTTGGTATATTTTAATTATTTATTGTTCCGGTATTATGTCATGGTGTGAGTTAACATGTCTATGTTTTGCTTCTTTCAATTCATTTATGCTTTCTCATGCATTCGTTTCTCGCATACAGTAAAAAAGAAAGGGAGTAAGTTGAAAACCGGGAAGGATTCAATTGAAGGTGATGGCCATGAAGTACGGCGCAAGGGAAAGCACAAGAAATCTTCCAAGGAGAGAAGGAAAAAGAGAAGATATTACACATCAGAATCAGATAGTTCCTCTGATACAGATTTGGAGTCTTCAGAATCTGATAGTGAGTCTGACTCAGATGCGTCCTCATTAAGTGATAGTAGCTCTTCAAGTGAAGACAGACGCAGGAAGAGGAAGAGATCAAAAAGAGATAGACATAGGCGGAGAAAAAGAAAAGATCGAAGGCGCGAGAAAAGACGCAGGAGGCGTGATAAGAAATCAAAGCGTAGATCTAAAAGGTAACACTAGTATCATTGAACTTTTATACCCATGTTGCTATTCATTCTCTTTGCATATTTTTGGTCGTCTTCATAGATAGTGTTGAATATTCACACTTTTCTTCGTGTGTTTGTGTGGGTTCTTGTGGGGTTCATCGTTTCACAGAAATTTATGATTTTACCTTAAAAGCGAGGATTTGCTGCTAGTACTCTGCTTATAAGTGATAAAATTGAATTAATTGGCTGGGTGCTTCACTCTCTTTGGCCCCTTGTATAATTTATTCTCTTTGTTTGTATGGTTGTCCTGGTGTGAACTCATTTCATTTTGATGCATTATTTAATCCCCATAAACGATTTTGTGATAATATTCAGGTGTGCATAATTTGCACGAATAGACATGTTACTGTCAATTGGAAGTTTTTGTTCTCTCTCTCTCTCTCTCTCTCTCTCTTCCATTTCTCTACGGCAATAGGCTTCTGGAATTGTATTTTTCAATACTAAAAAGAACATTGAATAGCACAGAAAATGTTGTAGCACCCTCCATGTGTTGCCAATTTAATATTAGGGAAAGTTTCTGCAGGGATAGTCTTTCAGAAAGTGAAAGTGAGGATGGGAATGGAAGCAGCTCTGAAGAAAATGGTGTTGAGATTCGTGAGACAGATAAGAAACATAAAAGTCCAGGTATGATAATGATCTAAATTGTCTAGTTATAGGTATATGAGCATTTACCGACTCTGTTGATGCAATTCTTTGTTTGGCATTTTACAGAAGTAAATCGCTCTCCTCTACGTGAGGACCAGGATATTGTAACTGCTCATAACAGGAATGCAGAAGTTGCTGATATGTTCGAGAGAGAAGAGGGTGAGTTTCCAAGGGAAAATGGGGATCACCGGATCAATGGTATTGAAGGGGAAACAAGATCCGAGAAGAGTTCAGATGGACACCCTGATGTCGTAGATGACCGCCCAAGCAAATCTAGGTTTATATTTCATATCTTCTTGCACCTCAATTTCTTTAAGCTTACCACTTCCCCAAGATTTGGTATTTTATTGGAAGTTGATGAGCAGGAGCCGAAGCATGAGTCCTAAAAGGTCCATGAGTAAGAGTATGAGCATTAGCCCGAAAAAGGGAAGTCCACGTGTTAGTGCAAGACGTGATGTGAGCAGGAGTCCCAGCATTAGCGGGAGCCAGCAGCGTGTCACTGAGAGAGGCAGAAGTAACAGCCCAGTTAGAAGTGGAAGCAGCAGGAGCCCTGTAAGAAGTTCATTGAGGGGGAGAAAGGGAAGAAGCATTCGTGTGAGCCCCCCACCTAGGTCTCAATCCCGGCGAAGCCCCAGCAGAAGTCCTTCAGCATCTCCCCCCAGAAGAGTTACCGGGACCCCACCTAGAACTTCATCGAGGAGGTCATCATTGAGATCAGTTAGTCGCAGTCCTGTGAGATCTTCTAGGAGTCGTCCAAGCAGGAGCTCAGGTAGACCTCCTCGAAGAAGTCCAAGCAGAAGCAGAAGTCCAGTTCGATCTTCTCGGAGGAGTGTTAGCCGGAGCTCTGGTAGAGCCCCTTCTCGAAGAAGCCCTAGCCCAAGTCCTGTTAGGGCTTCTAGCAGAAGTAATCGCCGCAGCTACTCAAGGAGTCCTGTAGCTGTGGGCCGTAGGGCAAGGTCACCTATTTCTGACCGTGGTAGGAGCTCATCAAGAAGTCCTCCCATTGATGAATCACCCAAACGTATCAGACGAGGAAGGGGTTTCAGTGATAGATACTCCTTTGTACGTCGTTACAGGAGTCGCTCGCCAGACCGTTCTCCTATAAGGTCATATCGGTATGGTGCTCGAACTGATCGAGACAGGTAATATATGTTTATTTTCTTTCCCTAGCCATCTTTGGAGAAATATTATATATTTGCATTTCATGTTCTGGTTTCTTTGATACTTTGGTTTGCAAATATCCCTTGTTAACATTCTCAGGTATTCAAGTTACAGGAGATCTCCTAGGCGTTACAGGAGCCCACCTAGAGGAAGAACACCTCCCAGGTCTGTAAATTTTTGCACATTACATTATACTATAAGAAAGAAAAAACCCTGGCCGATTCACTATAAATTTGCATTTGACTGTATTAGTAAATTCATCTGCACTGCATGTGGTACATAAGTTGTTTGGATATGGAGAGATTTAGTTAGTTACAAAGGTGAAAGTTCCTGTTTGTGCTGCTATGCTTCTTGGACACTGGTAAGTGGTTGCATATCTGGGAGTTGGATCCTTTTTTGCCCTAAAATCTAGAATATGGGGGTATAGTTAAAATGGATCCTTATAGAATCATACGAGAATGTTACATTAGAATATTATATATTTAATAATTTTTGATCTTTTTTTTTTTTTTTTTTTTGGTGGGGGTGAGGTTTACAGGGTGATTCTCTCTCTCTCTCTCTCTCTCTTTTTTTTTTTTTTTTTTTTTTAATATGATATAATGTGTCCTCTCTTGGTTTTAAGAATATGAGAAGGATCCCATGCCCCTATCCTGTAACCGAGTGTTGGAAATAGTTTGAGCAACGTAGATGTGTACAGTCTTTGATGAGGTCTGAATTGACACACCCATCTAAGGAAATCTTTAATTTGAAATGAAGATAATGCCTAGATGCATTTAGTTTGCTTGGACTACTAATGGATTGCAGAGCATGATCATTTGGAAACTTTGATGCTTTTTCTGCCTTACTGTGCATATTATGTTTCCTATTTTAATGTAAACTCTTTGTTTCTAATGTTGCAGATACAGAGTCAGGAGGAGCAGGACACGCAGTCCTAGTGTATCCCGTAGTCCAATACGATACCGCAGTCGACGTTATAGCCGCAGCCGCAGCCCCATTCGCAGTCGGTCACATGTAGACAGATATCGTCCATCGCCAGGTGCTGAAAGGCGAAGGTCACCTTCGGCGAGCAGGAGCCCATCAAAATCATTGTCGTCACGTGGTTCACAATCTCCTAAAAGAGGAAGCAAGGATAAGTCAAGGTCATCCTCCGAGAGTCCCCCTCGGAAGGCTGGACTGGTTTCTTATGGAGATGGCTCTCCTGATTCAGATCGTGATTAAGAAAATATTTGT
>CAVNYN010284127.1:0-12026 GCA_963692815.1 Nyctanthes arbor-tristis | reverse complement strand
TTCCGATCTGACCTCGTTGGGTGAATCCCCAGCCAGGTCAGCTTCAAGGGCAGGGTCGTAGCATCTGACTAATTCCCGGGATGAGCAAGAGGAAGTTTTTGGCTTGATCTAGGCGGCTCAGTGCCCTCAGATCTCGCGCCGACCTCAGGACGACGGGCTAGAGATCGGAATCGTCGACGTTGTGTATCTTCTCCAGATCGGCGCTTATCGCCCCGCCTCTTTCCTGAAGGCTGAGAAGGGGCCGATGGTTCTTTCCTTAAGCTAGCCCTCCGGGCTGCAACCTTTTGAGCCATTGTAAGTTCCTTGGGTAGCACTCTCTTCTCGACAATAGGAACTTTGCGAGGAATGCGAGGAGCTGAATAAACAAAATAGAGTCAGAACTCTAGCTCGTACGTATCCTCAAAAAAGAAGAGAGGGGGCTGTACCTTTAGGAACTGGAGCTAAAACATCAGTTGGAGAGACGGATGTCAGACCGGCTCGGAATAAGTTCTCCTCGGTCAGCAAGAATTTCTACGAGCTATGGAGTCCGCCCTGGGAAGCGATGACGGCCACGTGCTTCAAATATTCTCCACTGACCTCTGGAACCTAGATCCCTGAAAACGAAAGAAAATGATAAGTATTAGAAAACCTCCGGGTACAAACCCTAAAACAGGCTAATATTTACTGCGCCTAGGTCGGTATAAAACAGGGATTGGCCTAACATTGGGATGACCTGGTGGAGCCCAATCCCCACCAACGTAAAACCACTGATCTTTCCAGTCCTTCATTGACTCAGGTCGGTCGGTAATGAATGTTTGCCGACCTTTGCGCTTCATGAAATAAAACCATGCAGACCCCATTCCGTCACACGCCCTAAACTCATAGTGGTAGTTCAGCTCGTCAAAGGTCTATTTGGGGTAATCTGAAAATACAAACAAGATGAAAAATGTCGTGATTGCCCTCCACCCATTAGGAGCAATCTGGCTAGGCGCAAGCCCCTACTCTCTGAGGAGGTCGGCTATGAGAGGGGTAAGAGGAAACCGAACTCCAGCTTCCAACATCCGCATGTTCGCTGTCACGCAATCTTCCAGAGGCCAATCCGCCCTTTCCGAAAAATAGGGCGAGAAAAAATGCACCGAGTCGGGAACCCTATATTTCCTTTTCCAATAAATTAGCTCTTGCTCGGTAGCAACAGATGGAAGGTCGTTTCAAGAAAAGGGTGATGTGTATGGCCCCGTATATGGAGGAGGACGTTGCCACCTATTTTTCTTTCAACCTCTCTACTGGGAATCCTAACGGCGAAGGGGAGTGCCTCAGAACTTTCCCTTTCCTCGGCCAACATTGCACCCTCCGTTTCTATCCAAACCCTCTCAAGGGATTCATCAGTCGACCAAGCGACTTCCTTCCTAGACGATTCGCCTATGACTTCCTCTGCTTTCTTTTTCCTCTGTCAGCCGCCGCTACAGCGGTAACAACGGCAGCAGAGTCACTAGAGTTTCTGGGTGAACGCGCCTCATTTTCTTGGCTCATAGTTAACGGAATGAATGGAAGCAACGAAAACCGGTTTTTTACCTGAAAATCGCTCACGAAGGTAATGAAGAAGAGGGTCGAAAGACACAAGAGGAATATTTCCACCGGAAGAAGCAAGATCGAAGCAAAGGGAAAAGACAAAATGAACAAACCTTCTTTTATTGCACTAAACCCCCCAAAGCCCTAGGAAGTCCTAGGGTCATCATTAAGTGCTACCATCCTTTGCAATTCCTGAGCGCGACCATCCACATCCACCATTAACAAGCCAACACGTGTCCCACTACTCTGAACTGACACATGGGAGACGCTTTATCAGTGTAATATTGCTGAAAGGGTATGTTTTCTCTTTCTAAAAATCGAGTTCACCCCACTACTTGCATAAGGAAGCGAACTCGAGGGTGCAATTGTTGATGAGGGGACCTACCTGACATGTTGGTTATATATACCTACCGAACTCATAAAAGTCGAACTGAGCCAGTTAATGGAAACAAGCGATCCTAATCATCCACGTTGGTGGTGACCAGATACATGTGGATGTCACCTATCATTCAGACCAAACACGTGGAATGCATGCCCTGAAGTGCTCTACTTAGCTATTTTTTCCTATAAACACCCCCACCATGTTAGTGTGGGAGGATTTTTTTTCTGGATTTTTCATTTATTGTTTTGTTAACAATAAGCTACTGAGCTACTTGTCTTGTAAGGAGAAAAGAGAGAAGCTAAAATTTATGCTGGATCATTTAATTGTAGGGAACGGTTTAGTTCCAGCATAAATCGTTGTCAACAAGGTTAATGCCATATATATATTTATAAACCAGGATAAATATCGATCCAAAATCAATACAATTTCAAATGAATAAGTTGAACCCAGCATCGACACGGAAGCCCCATTTGATCTTTGTACTGAGAAAATGAAAATTAAAAAAAAATCAATAAAAGGGATTACATAAAATCTTATCTAAATATAATGCAAACACACAACTAAAGATAAGGGAAGCAAAATATAAGAAAATGTAAATTTCCATAGGCGATTAAAATCAAAATCGGATGAAGATCTTCAAATGAAAAAAATGGGTTAGACAGAGATACAACGGTGAGACGAATCGGACTAGTACAAATTTCAATAAGGAAACTTCAATAGCCGAGTGGATAACAAATAGAAAATGTAATTAAAGAGAAAAATAAAGAAAGGATATCGTCTCCCATATCATCCCTATTCAAAAAAAGAAGTGAAGTTTAACATAAAATGACTAGTAGCGGGAAAATACAAAACCATCCAAACTTTTTTTATTATTAATATATAGATAATTATCACTATCATCATCATCATCATTATTCTCGTTGTTGGAAGGACTTCATTGTTATTCATTCATAAGATATGAAGATAGAGCATCTATTTTTATTTAAAGGCATTTAAGTGCCCTTCAGATTTTTCCTGCCTATTTTTCTGAGTTGTAACCAATGCGGTGTGAGTCGTTGCGGTAAGGTTCTTATTTTGGTTAGAATTAGCTATCTTTTTTTTTTGTTAATTTAAATTTCTCTCCTCACTCCCCCACACCTTCTTAACATTCTTCATAAATTCTATTCAACTTTCTCTTTTCCCTTCTCAGCGTTCTTCGATTCATAGCGTGTTGTTTATCTTCTGATCTCTCCCATAAATCACATTGCTGGAGTCTCGGCGATTGATATAAAATCAGCCTAATTTGATTGTAAATCAGCCTAATTTTATTGAGTAAGGAAACCTGCTCTTTTTACTAATTCAAATTTTGGTAACTCCTTAATTGATAGTATATATTCTACATATAGATGGAGTCTTTTTTTATCATATGCTTAATTTTGCTTTTTGCAACAATGACCCAAAAACTGATTTTTCTCTACTGTGGACAACGACATCGATAACCACACTGCTGTATTTGTTCGTATCATTAGGAAATGGCTAGTCCCTCGCCAAGAAAAGAAACTTCTGCCCTTTAACCTCTCTAGGTATTACATTCTAACAATACCATCTCTAACGTGACTTTACATGTATAAATCAGTAACAATTTAATTACTGATTTATACATATGTATTTATATATGCCTTGATATTACTGAGATATGTTTGATTTGTGGTTATTTGATTTTTGAAATATTCCGATCTTGTATAAAAAATCACTTTTTGACTTTTTAATAGTATATATGAAATCTCTTAGTAGCCTTATCCACCAGGTAATGTTTTTAACTTAGAATCCAATTTACTTCCACCTTTTAGATATATTCAAATTAGATATTAGAATGATAATTTCATTCCACTTATTAACATATGAATCTCAAATGGTTTGAGAAATGTGTGTTAAGCATTTCGATGAATGCATACACTATAAGGCGGTCCTGAATAAGAATGCAGATGAATCAATTATAGATACTATCTAAGAGGTCGATGTTTCATTTTAATAAGAGGCATTACATTTGATCACATTCAAGGTATTTGCCTTCTTTTTTGTAGACTTCATGATGCACCTAAATAACTATATATTAGTAACCTTAATAAGTATCTTGCAAGCACAAGTATCATTTAATTGCTTCTTAGAATAAAAAATGCTTTTAACTGGGTGCATCTAAATCCTATCTATACCCTGTCTATTTTTGTGTGAAGAAATGTTGACTGATGCATTTAAAAAAAAAAAAAAAGGGATACATACTAAATTATTAATTTTCTTATATCATATTTTATTCAAAATTGTAGTCAATGAAATCAATTCTCCTTTTAACTTTCATCCTTTTTTTTCGGGTGAACCCTTTTGAACAAGAAGATAAACTACCGAGGATGACCCCGATTTCCAATTGGTTGGCCAAAGCAACGTTGGGAAAACAAAATGGCTGTAAAAGATTTTCGAGTTTTTCGCATATAAGGGCTGCCAACTTAAAGATGTGATCAGCATGAATCACCGCTGGCCTCGGCTTCTTTGCCATTTCACAAATTGGTGTTTATATTGGACTCTATGTTGCTTTCTACTGGTAAGCAGGAAAATTTATCATAGAAAAACTGCTTTAACAATGTTTCACCTGGGAGACTTAGCTTCAAGTTAAAAAATATATATATATTGGTGGTAGGATTTCTAACTTAAATTTATAAAGAGGAAAGTAGCATTCAACTTCTTGGTCATCGAGTGTATGATAAGGGCCACACACTATGCAAAAACAAGGTGTAATGACCCTTATTTACTTTGTAACAAAGAGTCAGATATGGTTTAGTAGAAAAGTTCCTACGAGTGGTACTTTGTGCACAAAATATATGTATATCTCGGGCTTTGTTTACAGATTAAAAATTTTGTTTGAATGTTTTGTCACAATATATGTTGACAAAGTTTTAAAATGTACTTATTATTATTTTTTTGGCATTTAAATAAACTTTTAAAAGTTCACAAATTCTTCAGTCATGAGCCTATACACTTCATTTTCTTATATACATATTGATTTGTTGTAGTGTTCCGTTAGAGCATCTCCAGTGGGTAGTCGTTGATGTTGGGTGGTGAAGAGGAGAGAGAAAATGATTATTTTAGTAAAATATTGGTAGAAAGAGGTGTACGAAACAAATAGAGTGAAAAATGACAAAGAGGAGAGAGATAGATAGAAATTCAAAAATAATGATAAAATAGTAGTATAGAAGTCTTGGATGACTGTCTAGATTTAGACCTTACATGGGATATGAGGGAGGAAAAATGAAGAAAAAGTTGTGTAAATGAGAGAGAATTGATTAAAAGAAAACGAAAATTAAAAGAAAAAAATATGGCCCACGATTTTTTTTTCCTCTCTCTCTCTCTCTCTCGGACCATCAACTAAGACCTTGAGCATTGAAGATGCTCTTAATTTATTGTAATTTTATAATAATTTTAACATTGCATATTTATTCCCCCAAAAAAAAAACATTGCATATTTATTAAGCGGTCTTCCCATGCAACGCACGGGTAAATAACTAGTTTACAATGAAAACAGTGGGTATATTCACCCACCCAAACCTGATTGAAGCTATCATCAGAAGACCACCAAAATGGCAGTTGCAACTTGGATGAGGTGTGCAGATCTCGATCTGCACTCATATCAGAAGAGAAATAATAATAGCACCAATAACTTAGTCAAAAAAATCATGGTGGTGATCATAAGGAAAGAGTTCTTACTGGAAAAGGAGGCGGCGGAGGCAGCAAATGTTGCTGAAAAAAAGAGAGATCGGAAGAGCGTCGTGTAGATGGCAACCGTTGGGCAATGACAGTGACAGTAAGATGAGGATGAAGATTAATGTGCCCATGGATACTTTGGTAAACACCTGATAATTAATATTAAAAAAAGAAAAGCATTTCACATTTGATTTTTACAATTAGGTATAAAAGAACATGTTTCGCTAGTTAAAACTTTTATTTGTGGTAAAGAGGCTTGTTGATTTTCTCTTCAAGGTTTTAGCACGTTATATTTGGTCTTCATACTTATATGAAATTAGTTATAACACATGCTTTGCAGATGAAGCTGGAGCATTGTTATGAATTTTTTTGTAGTGTTGGTAATTCTATCCTTGTTAATATTCATCCCAAATTGTTTCCTCTTGAATTTAAATGGCCATCCTTCATCATTTGTAAATAGGATCCAATTTTTGGATCATTTAAATTTTAAAATTTGCACAATCGTTTTTATAATTAGTTTCCAAAAGGACCTCAATAAATACTTTTCCATAGCTGGGGAATATTAGAAATGTAAATAAAATTAATCCATTTAGACATATATATGAATAAAATTTATGACAAAACGTGGTTTAAATTATGTTAGTACTGCTTATATGACTTTGAAATCCTTGAATTGTGCAGGGATAATAAGTACACTTTGTGAATCATAAAGTGAGTATACTAACTCAAACCAAAAAACCTAATAAAAAGTGATTTTACTACTAGAGCAATAGCTCCAATCTCCCACTGTATGTCTATCTATAAATATTTATGGGTTTGACAATTAGAAAGAACTAAATTCTCACACATGCGTTGTATGAAAGATTCAGTTCAAATTATAGAAGTCAAACTTATAATAAATTTTGGGAAAATTCACAATGAGAAATTATAAGTAATTATTTGGCTATTAAATTAACATTTTACTTTTGAAGAAATTTGACTATAATATTGTAGTTGAGTTGAATTCCATTTAATTTATTTATCTTTTAACCTTAGAATGATGGATAAGATATTAATCACACTTAAATGGAAATTAAAAAGTACAATAAACAAAAATAGAGTGTACAAAAATGAAATTAGATGATAATCACACAATTATAAACAACATAAAATAAAAATTGATTAAGAATGGATAAAAATTAGAAGAAAAGATAAATCAAAGAGTTTTAAAAAGGAAGAAGATCCTGTAAAGATTTTTGATAAGAGAAAGAGAGAAGTCTAATAAATAAAGGGAAAAGCACTAGTTACCAATGAGATCGGAAGCTACCAACGAAATAAATCAAATGACAAAAATATTATAATATTATATAGATTGTGAACAAACGAATTAAGAGGGATTGGGCAGATAAAACAAAGAACCCTAAAGTAATACAGTTGACGCGTCGAGTCCATTTGCGTCTCCCAACTCTCCGTCTCTTCCTTCCCCCTTTCAAGTGCCAAATCCCAGTTTCCTCCTCTTTCGGCTCACTAATCCGCAATTACTTACTACAGTACTGGGGTTATATAGATTCTTTTTCTCTCTTCTATTTGTACAGATTCTTTCTAGTAAATCGACTAATTGGAGAAGGGATTTTTGATTCATATATACAGAGCTGTTACGGTTACATTATAGAGCGTAATTGTGCAAATAAATAATTTAATTTTAGTGTGAAAGAACTTGAAATAGGGGGTAAGGAAATGTCGAAGAAGAAAGCAACAATGACTCTTAAAGATTTCCATGGCGGTTCAATTCCTTCCGATCTCCGCCTTCCATCTGCACCTGGGGTGTGAGTTCCTTTTACCTTTTGCCTCTTTAGTCTTTAATGCATCTTACTCACTACCGTTTTAATAATAATGTAATGAAATATGTGTAGGGGGTCGGAGGTTATTTATTTTATTATCATAGTACACTCGAAAGTTTTCAGATCTTTTTTTTTTTTTTAAATTGAATTTGAGTTCATTATTATCCTTTCCTTTTCATTGCAATTCAAGATCAGATTGTCAATATGATGTATAATGCGCTTTTTACATTCTATAATTCAGAGGAGTAAAATATACGAAGTGGACTCCTGATCTGAAATGCTTTAATACTTTTGGACAGGACTGTAAGACCTGCAGATCAACAGCAGTCTACGTTGGAAAATTCCATGGGAAGGTACAGCAATCGATTGCGGCCAGCATCAGCTGGTTCAGCTAGGACCTTTGATGACAAGACCCTGTTTTTTAGTCACAATGCTCGCATTGGCCGTAATTTCGACGAGGACGAGCGCAAACCATTGGATGGGACGTCGGCTTCTCGTAGAACTGTCAGTGATGAGAGCATTCATTCACCACAAAGTCATATTATGGAAGCTAAGACGGATAATTTAGCTAGTGGTAAAGTTTGTAATCAGCCATCTATAGCGTCTTCTTCTCCGTTGTCTAGTGGTACAACAGCTAGATCTTATGCTGCTAGGCTTAGTGAAGTCCATAATGTGGGGTCGAATAAACAAAATTTTGGTGGCAGAGGTGGAGTGAATAGTCAGAATATGGGTGTCAATTTTGGGCATTCTGGGTCCTACTCAAACCCATGGGGTGTTAATGAGGTGGCAGCTGTAACGGAGTCCGTATCTGCTCCATGGTCATGTCTAGATGCTGAGGTGAAATTGGCCCATGCTAGTGCAGTTGAGAAGGTCTCATCTGGTCGGTGGCACTCACAACATATTCATCCTTCAAAAGATGTTGAGATTGTTGGACATTTGGAAGCTGAGAGAGAATCTTATTATAGGGGCAATGACATTTACAACAGGAATAACTACAATGGGATAGATGTACTAGGTGGACCTGAGGATCGTGATGTTGCATTGGCAATGCCCATGGAAACGAATCTGATTGCTCATGATACCATTCATACAGGTGAAAAGGAGATATCATCTAATGGTATAGTCAGGTCGACCATGCCGGTGGAGTCACGTGAGAGGAATTCTTCTATTGATCATAAGGAATTTCAACCGCTTAGCAGTGGTGGAGTATCTGGTGAGACTGAGTTACGAGATTACAGGGACTTCGGAAACATCAGAGAGACCCAAATTGAAGTTCTCCCAAGAACAAAACCGTTAGAGAATTCGGAGCTTCCAGTTGATTATAAGCAGGTAAATGTTATTTTTTCTTTTTAGACATTCCAAAAAAATTAATTAGTTAATTAATTTGTTTATTATATATTCTTTTAATAACTTGATATCAAGCATATGACTCTTAGCAATTTATCATTTTGAGTTCAGGGACAGCAGCAGCCAAATGATGCGATTCGTGTGATAAAAGACCATGAATTTTATAAAACAGCAAAACCACTAGAACCTGGATACGATGGATCAATGACTGTTAATCGAGTGGTAGAGCGCCCAAAATTGAATTTGAAGCCTTGCTCACAACCACTAGAGCAACCAGAGGGAAACAACGAAATCAAAAGGTGCGCCCAGTCATCTGAATTATGTGTTTGTTTATTCTTGCTGGCTTGTATTCATTCCCAGCCTATGTGATTTTTATGCAATACATGGATTACAATATCACATTTACTGATGATGTTACTTTTAACTAACTGACAATTTGTCTTATTATAATTCGAGGTGAATACTAACGATTTCACAGTAGCAATGGATGAATCATTTAATTAGCATATTGAGTACAGCTTAAATTGAAAGAATGTTCTTTTTCTTCTTGTTGATCGGTCCCAATGCTTCTATTCATTAAATATAAATTTAATTATTTATTTTTTTAAAAAATTACATATAAAACATAGCTGCAAATAAATTTAAAACTGAAAACTGAAACATGAAGAGACATAACTGTAGGCTTTTTGACATTGTTCAGATTACCCATATATCGGATTTATGTAGTCACCTATTAAAGTTACATTTTGGCCCTGCAATTGTCCTACTCACCACCTTTAGGAAGGGCATGTTGGCAATCAGTGCAGGGAAGAGAGAGGAGGGGGTGTATATTGCCATTTAAGCACAATATCTTCAAACTTTGGAAAAAATTGAAGCCAGGTCTGGCCTTTTTTTAATCTGGTGTGGTCAATTTAGCAACTTCTGAATGAAAGCTGATTTTAAACCAAACAAGTTGTAATATTCTTCACCATTGAGGTGCGGTAGGCATTGTATGTGACACAGACATGGTTATTAATCATAGCGATCTCTGAAGCTCCGACATGGCAGATTTGCCGGAATATCCATGTCGACACACGCGACACGGGTACCGGTATGGGATCCATACTGGATCCTTCAATTTGAAATCGGACACGGCAAGAAAATGAAGGAGGTAAATGAAAGAATAACTGCCACCTTTTACTGGCATCCCAAACCTAAAACTGAAGAAAACACCGGCGAACCTTGTTAGTAACGAAGTGACGAATCACAAATGGAAGAAAAAGACGAGGAAGAACTCAAGTTTGCTCAGCAGGCAATGAAGAAGAACCAGAACGAGGAGGTGCTGCATACGTGAGGAAGAAGACGTCTAATTTCCAATTTATGACCTAATTTGAAAGTTGGGTCAGACATATTAACTTGGGCCGGGGCCCCAATACTTAAAAACATATAGCCCAAACTTAAAAAAGTAAGATTTGTAATGGACCATGATATTTTTTTATAAAATAACGAAGCCCATGTTTGGGAAACTCAAAAAAAAAAAATAATAATAAATAAAAAATAAAAAAATTTATTTATTACTGTACCCTCATACCGGTGTCCAAAATTTGGACACTTTTTAGCTGTGTCCACATATCCTAAATTTTTGAAAATGAAGGATCCAACATTCGAATCTGCACCCGGACCCGTGTCCCGTTCCCGTGTCAGAGCAACATAGATCATAGCTTTATCTAATTGTAGCTGTGCAGGAACATATTAATGACTTACAGGCTACATTCAAATTTGATGTGGATGGTGCAATTTGTGAAAAGCATGTCGTGTCATCAAGTTTTACATTATCTGTGTTGAACTGGCAGACTAATAACTCAGTTAGAATTAATTGACCCAACTCGTACACTGTAGATAACTCTCAGGCAGGTACCAATTCTGTTAAGGTTTTCGCCACAAATGAAGAAAGTAATCTGTATCTCACTGGATCTAGTTATCACTGGAGTTGATATAGTTGTGAGAAGGTCCAAGATCGGAAAGCAGTGGCATAGCCTTTTGTTTCTATTTTATAATTGAAATAGAATGAGTGGAAATTAGTGGAGAATCGTGTAGTACTTGTGGATCCCTTTCATATGTGGATGAAAATGGCTTGAACAATTTCTATTTTCAGATCGATGTGAGATCGGAAGAACATTGGCCATGGAGCCTATGGGCTTAATTTTTGAGATTTGATCTTTTGAAAGGTTATTCTTTTCCTTCCAAGATTGTTTGGTTCAAAAGTATGAAAAGTTTATGGGGAAATGTGAAATATAATATCCTTTTTAAAACGTGTGATTAAAAATGTTGTGGAGGAGAAAGTGATTTTGATATAATCAATACCATAGAAGGGCTATATCAATAGCTTGTAATGGTAAAAGGACAGCGGTGACTGGTCATAGTAGAAGTAGTTGTAGATGTAGAAGAGTACTAGGTTCAGGACGTTGCAGCTGGGACCATGATAATGGTGGCAAGTTGCAACTCTAAGAAAATGGTGGTGATCTGTTATTACTTGTAGTGGTAATTTATAATCATGGGGCTGCATTAGCAGAAGTATGGATAATAATAATGACATTAAATCCATTAACTTCAGCTTAGTAGAAAATTAAGCCTGTTCTAAATTTTTATTATATTATTTATCAGATATTACTTCTACTATATTTTATGCTGTTTCAGGAAGTTGGAATTATAGTTTTTCCAATTAGAATCTCTTGTTGATCCTCCCATTTTTTTGATTGCTACAGAAACACCTTGTTTGCAGGGGCTCGTCCACGAGAAGTGGTAAGTTCGCTTTGGTTTTTTAAACTGTACTGAAAAAACTGGATGGTCTTCGAGCGATCTCAATCGGTCTGAAAATTTCAAGTTATTTTAGTTCTGGGATTGCTTTCAACTAAATTTGTAAATTGCATTTAAATGTATAAAGTTTTCTGATAGAAGGATTCGGAAAATACTCTCAATTTTAACCACACATTAATTCATAAATTGATAAATTTATAAATGTAATGAAAAATAGGCACCCAGTTGATCTTTTGTTTTCATGGTTTTTATTTATCTTTTGGTTTCATGAGATCGGAAGAGCGTCGTGTAGAAGACTGCTGGAATTTTTTTTTTTTTTTGGGTCTTTGTTTTATTTTTTGTTTTTTTGGGGGGGAGGGGGGGGGGGGAATTAAGTCCTTGTTTGATTCTCTTTATCAAAA
>CAVNYN010284126.1:0-65936 GCA_963692815.1 Nyctanthes arbor-tristis | reverse complement strand
CCTCCATATTTCCGGTGTCCGGTGCTCCACAGTTGAACACCTGTGGCGCCCATATAGAACGGCCCATTACCTCGCAAAGGTATCCATACTCAAGGTTTGAGAGACCAGCACCCAGTAATTCATCAAATGCCTTGTTAATGGTCCCACTGGAAATGATTTTCTTAACCCTAGCAGCACTATCAAGCTGCAGATAGACTTGGAAACTGTAGTTACAAAAAATTTTGATGCATGCATGGAATCTTTCCTAATGTACAACTTCTTAAGTACACAGAAAGAGCTTCCAAATTTCCAAGTAAATTCAAGAAAGAATGCAATAAGTAAAAAAGTTACATACAGGTATCCACAAGTTCCACAGGCCTTCACTTTTTGCTAGCTCCTTCAACTTTTCTTCTTTAGGATGAATTGTCCAACGCTCAGTGGATTGCGCAAGCTCATAAAACTCGTTTTCCACTGGGTATATGTGTTTCTCCATAAACTTGATCAATCTGTTTCTTAGATCTTGAACCTTTTGACTTGGAACTAATTTCCCTCCTGTTGTAGAGGAGATCGGACTCTGATTTCTCTTCCAATTTGTTGCATAGGTTCTTGAGCAATTAAGTCTGGGAAATTTGTATCAACAATATTTCAAGAGGATTTTGGGTTTATTCACTTCAATGGAAATAACAGTTATGACTTATGAGTACTGACTTCTATCTGTCACATGCAATTTTCTGAACTTAGCTATGCATTGATCCCATATAAATCTTAAATGTGTTACAAATGCAATAAATTGTAATAGAACTTCTTCAAGAAGTGCGGAAGGGTTTCTTGAAATTTGATACAGTGATAGAAACATTAATCAGTTCATTGCAGTAAAGAAATACAATTTACTTTAGCAAATGTACTTTTGATGCGTGATTTACTTTAAGGCAAATTTAAGCTTAACTCCCAATTTCAGAAGAACGGCAGATATTGTCATGAATCATATGATAGTTACAACCTTTTTCAACTTTGGAAAAGATCAAAAAAATAAAAAATAAATAAATAAAAGTTATTTTTGAAAAAGAGTAAACTGCAAGAGATTCTATTGGGGTCAAATTTGTATATAAGAGGAAGTATTCATTCAACCTCATTTTTTATTTCTTTTTGGAATATGTGCACATCAGGATCTCTGAATTTAGGGGTGTTTGATTCTCATTATTGTAGAGAAATTAAAATGAGGGGAGGAAATTGAGAATCGAACACCCACTTATTTTGCCTATATTAGATTCTACCACAGGTCAAGCATTACTTAGAAGCCTGTTCTCCGTTTCAAAAGTGCAAATGTCACAAAAGTTGATGGATTTTTTCCTCCAATTTGGAACTTTATTCCCTACTCAAATAATATCTGACCTATCAAAGATGCAAAAAAAGAAGGGGGTCCTGCTCCTTCCACTAGTTAATAGCGTCTTCCTCTCAATAGACATAGAATGCTAGTTATGTAAGAAAACGTGTCTACCTGAAGGTGGATGCTCCGGAAGAACCGACTTTCTCTGAATAAATGCCCATGCAGTTTCTATCATACCATCAGCTTTCTTTCCAGTATGCTGGGCACGCTTTCCTCCTGAAGCATTACCCTACAAGACGATGGTGAAGAAAATATACTTTCATAGTTCAGATCCCATAATAATTTGAATTAGATCAAATGAATATACATAACCTAGTTTAAAAAACTCAAGAGCTATGATACCATGAGCCATCTAGAATGTACTCCAGCATAGATTGCTGCACCACGAAACAGCGAAAAGGCAATATAAAACTTCCACTGAGCAACAGGCCATGGTTTTCCCTACATATCAAGAATCAAGATTCAGATCACCATATCTTGAAGGGTAGACAAAAATACAGGCCAATGTCCAAAAACATATAACACATTTATTGGACTTGCCACCCCCACCCTCAACAAAAACCTTAGTCACTTCTCCAAATGCATACTTGTCATAAGAACACCCACGCAAAATCTTTTATGTATTTGTCAGGAAAAGACATGATAAACATTTGTCCAGGAAAAAATTTAAATTATATGTACACGTGGACCATGATTATAGAACTAGGTCTTACAGCTGCAGAACAGTAATATGCCAGATACTCAGCTAGTGAAGGAACTCCTTCAGGAATTCCAGGCAATTCAAAACCGCCATTCTCTTCTACTTCATCCGGAGTAATATCCACAATGTAATGCTGTCATAAAAGAAAACTGATAATGAGCTTCTGAACCAAGTGACATATCAACCATATAAGTCCAATATAAAAAAACTTCTAATATCCCTATAAAATGTACCCTGGAAGAATATGCCTGTGCCAAAAGGATTTAGTGAGATCTTGATAAAAAAATGCAGGAAAATTAATTGGCTACAAGTTCAATTAAAATAAAAAAGAGCCGAGAGTTGAAACAGACTTAAATACCAAGCAACTATATGCAACATCACACATCTGATTCCCAAGCGTTGATAATTCCCAATCAAGAATGCCAATAACTCTATCCTGCAGTACCAAAATAAGAAATCAGTTGTATCTTAGGAAAGACTGACTAATTATAAACAAGCTCTATGGAATAGTCTCTCTACATGTGTGTTCATGAGTTTCTATCGATCTGTAAATTCAAAGGAGGACAGGAGTGCTATGTACAGGGCAACAGTAGATAAATAGAAACACCAGATCATTCATTACTGTCCGCAGAAAGATACAATATCTCAAAAATCATCATAGTACCTCAATGGGATGAAATACAACATTATCAACTCGAAAGTCACCATGGACTAGACCTGAGGTTGCTCCAGAAGAATCTTCAAGAGGAATGTGCTGACGCAACCACTCAATTAGTTCTAACATTCTTGGATTTCTGTTAGACTTGCCCTTCCCGGTAGAAACAAGATACTGCTTGGCCCATCTTTCCACCTAAGTATAATACATCATTAGTTGGAGGTGTATACATTCACATATGATGTGTCAAAGTTCTTCTCTAGTAGAAATAGAACGTTGATGACTAGAATTTTTTCCTTCCATAAAAAAGAAATGAATGACTCACTTGCCGGTTACAGTAGTTGTTACGTTTCCCAAAATTGCCTAGAGCAATTGCATCAACATCAGCAGAATGAAGAGAAGCCAAAACTTTGGCAGTTGCCTGATATATTGCTCTCCTTTGTTTAGGTGCTACACCCTGAGTAATTTGAAAATAGTTCAACCTTCAAGATTCATATTGTTTTGCCTTCTCAGCTACTTACATTTTATTAGAAATGAGCCGTAAACATTTAATGAGTCCTACGGAATGTGTAGATAAAACGCTTAATTATGGTTGCAGATAGTTTTGGGTCTTATGAATTGTGTGGTTAAAACTTAAAATTGATTCAGGTTATTATTTAATCAGATTAAAATCCAGCCCAAACAACAGCTTTGTAAGGAACAATCAACTAGTGAAATTGCAGTAAAAATTTCTTAACCAGAACAATTTCCAGAGAATTAAATAGATGGCATCTGGAAGAGTGATCTCATACTGGGAGCTTTGGGTCTACGTATATGCGTCCGTCCAGGTACTCCATAATGTAAAATGGTGTTCCAATCACATTCGAATCTGTACATAAACAGAAAACTTTTGGAACCGGAACCAACGTGTGAGCACCTAATGCGTGTAGAACCTGCCATGTTGGAAATAATTTCAATTAGAGAAGGTGAAGCACCCTGTGCCAAAAATTAGCTTGCCGTACCTTTTTGTTTGCGTGTACATCTAAAGAGGTACATATGTTATACACCACCCACATTCATATAAATACATACATAGATGTTCTGGTGTGTTTGCATATGTACATGTAGAGTGACAGAGGGAACATAACCTGAAATTCTCTCTCAACGGCATGGGCAGATTCAAGCAATTTTCCAGGAGGTTTCTTTCTCATCACATACTGCTTTAAAGAAGATCCTGAACGGACTTCCATAAGAAATGTCGGATTTGACTGACCATGACCAAACTGAATTTGCAAAAATTATATCAAACCACGCTCAGATAACTATATGTATAAGAATTTAATCAGTGTCATTTGGTGGAAAAGGAAAATAACAGAAAGCAAACAAAAAATTAATTTCTAATATTAACTTTGCCTACTTGCACTTCGCCAACAGGGAAAGAACAGGATTTGTTGCAGAACAAGATCCAGTTCAGAGCCACAGAGCAGTTAGGTACCTACTGCAGTGGAGTGCTTCATCAAATCTCGCATAAGGATCTAGCTTTGGCACGTCAGCAAAAAGCCCATCATTTCTTTTCATGTGTGTTATCATAGCTTAGTACAGTATCCAAGACTATTAGTTTTATATGCAGAGCAACGCCCTATAGATTGCAACTCTGCTTAGCCTGTACTAGGCATGTGGATTTGGCATCTAGAAATTGGAATTCTGGAAAAACTTATTTCAAATATGTATTGATTTGATCAAAATTTCAAATTCAAGCACCCAACAATGCATTTGCCAAAAAGGTTCCAGACTTCTTCTCTTGACAGATTGTTTCTCTATCTATTCTTTCATATACCTGAGCAAGAACAGAACATGAAACGACGAATAAGAATTTTATTATTCTTTCCCGAATTTAGATTGAGCTAAAATGGGACCTGTGATAAAATCATCATTCATCACATTGCCTATCTGAATTGAACCCATTGAAGCAAAGATTTCTCTTCTTCTATTTGACTATTTCCATCATTTCCTGAATCCCAATCAACTCTAGACTGTCTTTTTCTTCACTTAAAAATTGATTTCACTGTTCTAAAAAACCGCATTGTTAGCAACTACATTCCTCAGAAAGAAAGCAACTTTTAGGCAGAGCCACCAAACATGCCTTTTTCCCCTGAAGAACTAAACAAGTGCTTCGTTTTCTGCAGAACTAAGCTAATACGCCTTTTTCTTTAACTATTTTTCTCGTCTTTCACATCCATTTACGCAGCAAAAGAGGGGGCAAAAAAGGAAGCCGAAATCCATTGGCAATTCCATCGAACCTATTTAAAATCTTTAAAAGGAAGGAGGAGGAGGAAAAAAATCGCCCAGAAAATGAATAGAATACCTGAGAAATTGTGAATTGAGTAGCAGCTCGAGGAAACCCTTCAACATTAACCGAAGCATATCGGAGCAGAGCATCAGTATCAAAACTCTGAGCCGGGTCAACCTTACCCACAAGTTCAGAAGTCCAACTCGCCATCAATAACAGATTCAATCAAGACCCACAAACTGAATCAAACTTCAAAAACACAATCACTGAATTCAAATTGTCTCTATCTTTTCTGAGATTCTCAAAATTCAGCAGATTTCGTCGAAATTCTTGTAGAAATTAACCGGAGACTGGTAAAGATAACATTTTTTATTATGCATTTCTTTTCATCTTGTTAATTATGGAATTATGGGTGCCGTCTAGCCTCGATAATTACGTGGATTGTGAACAGCTGTTTTGAGGTGGTGCAAAGCCTCTCTTCATTTTTATCCCATATATATTATATATATGTGTGTGTGGGGAGATTTTTGCATTTCGTCCCCAATCTTTTCCAATTTTAACAACTTCATCCCGAACCTTTTTTTGAAGCATATAGGTCCCCAACCTTTGTCAAAAGTAACAATTTCATCTCTAACCTTTTTTTAAAGCATATAGGTTCCCAACCTTTTAAAAATAAACACAAAAGGCCCCTACGAACAATTTTTATCCATTTTCATATTTATAAAATGACAATTTTACCTTTGTATGAAATAAAAGAAAATTAATACAAAATATGTTTGATTTCTCTGATTAGTTATTCCTGACTTCCACTTAGTACAACTACTATTTCCTTCACTATTTTTTTTAGAGTGGAACAGGATAAGGTCTCCACTTAAGTTATCTTTAACAATGATAAAAATGGATTTATCTATCATTTTTAGTTATATATGAGGATGAAAAAACTTAGAATGAAAAGGGTTGTAGTGGAAACAAAAGGGGTCCTCCCTTTTTAAATTTACCAATAATTTAAATCTTCAATTTTTCACAAAAAAAATTCATATATTTTTAATCGTTCTAATTTTTATAACATGAAAATCAATTATATCTCAATTATCATTACTTATTTAATTTTAAATTTCAGAGATTTCAATGTCTAAAGTAATTATAAGAGTAGTGGTGGTGGTAGGTAAGTGAATGGAAAAGATAATATATTAATTAATATGTATACATAGCTTGTGTTAAATACAGTTCTATTCTCCTACTAGAGTACGTCTCAAACTCACACATGTCGTGTAGAGACGCGCACCGTGTGTAAGAAACCAATGTTATAGTTTTAAGTGGGTGAATGAGAAAATATATTCATAAATATACATTCTAAATTTTTTGTCCTTATATAGCAAAAAATGAGAGATTAATTCCTTTTTATTATTGTTAAAGATAACTTATGTGGAGGCCTTATCCTGCTCCACTCTAACAATAATAGTGAAGGAAATGATAGTTATACTAAGTGGAAGTTATGAGTAACTAATTAAAGAAAGCAAACATATTTTGTATTAATTTTCTTTTATTTCATATAAGGGTAAAATGGTCATTTTATAAATATGAAAATGGATAAAAATTGTTTGTAGGGACCTTTTGTGTTTATTTTTGAAATATTGGGGACCTATATGCTTCAAAAAAAGTTACAGATGAAATTGCTATTTTTGAAAAAGGTTGAGGACCTATATGCTTCAAAAAAAATGTTGGGGACGAAATGCAAAAATTTCCCTTCTTCGTGTGATATACAAAGGGGGATTTGGGGGGCGGGTGGGCCCTTAACAACGTAGGTTACCCCTTTGATCCCGCGTTTATATCCAATATGATAATGTCCAATTGAACCAAATTCGATTTCGCACCAGACGTAATTGGCGCAAGACTCTCTACCTTTGCACATTAGCGTGGAAATGGCCTTTACCTTTGATTTGTTTTTGACAATTTCATAAGCACCTTCACATTTCTTTTGCATAGTTCAACCTTATATCAATTTTTCTTTAATTTCTTCATTTTCAAAAGGGCATTTTTGTCGCTAGGCTGTTCAAAAATTAAAAAGATTGCAAATGAAATCCCAGAATAAATAAATTTTTTTTTTTGTAAACTAATTAACATAATGTGCATTATTTAAAATATTAAAAATAGTTACTTTTTCAATAATGTTGCTTAATTTGGGAACCTTGTTTGTATTTTTCTTTAAAACTTTTAACTATGGATGGACAAAAGTACCTTTTTTGAAAATGGAAAAAATTAGAGACAATGAGCTATAAGTATGGGTTGTGCAAAAAAATGTGGGGATGAAATTGTCAAAAAAATCAAATGTATTATAGACTTTAATGGTTTTAATCTGGCTTGATCCTCTTTATTTGAGGAATTTATAATGAGGAGAGAGGTAGAATGTGTATTGGAAATATAAAAATGTGTGAAGTATATAGTTGTAATTGAACAGTTGTCAGATTAAATATCAAATCATTAGTAGGTATTAGTAGGTAAATTTATAAATTGAGAGAATAAAGGGGATCAAACAAGCTCTGAATGTTAATTGATTTTATTTACTTAAAGAAATAATAACTATATTCTTGAAAATAAATAAGTACATCAAATATCATCTAGTGTCAACCCATGATCCTTTATCCGCCACTCACTAGCCCCCATTTTACAAAAATGTAATTGTTTCCGTATTAGTTGACAGTGATGGAGCCACATAGGAAGAGATGTCAATTAAAGAGATAATTGGAAGCAATGAATTTCAATGATAGACGGTAGAAAATATATAATACATCGATACATGAATACAAACGGAAAAAACTAGAATTTACGTGGAAAATAAAATCATATCAAAGCTAGCCTATACAAACTAGGAAAATAATATTATAACAATATGGAAAGAATAAATAAAATGATCCTAGGTTATAGCCACATTTTGAACAATATTAACATGAGACCTGTAAGTATCATTCTTGGCACGTGACGATACCTCATCTTTAATTTCCTTAACAGACCCCCTCAAGATGAAGGGTCTATTGGAGACTCCAATCTTAGAACGAAGAGAAAGAAATTTAGAGGAAGTAAGTGGTTTGGTGAAAATATCTACAAGTTGGTTGTGAGTAGAAATGTAAGACACACGGAATGACCCATTTGCAACATGATTTCGAATAAAGTGATAATCAATAGCCACATGTTTCATGTCGGAATGGAAAATAGGATTGTGGGACAACTGGAAAAGTACGTCGCACTCAAGTTGTCACAAAATATCGAGGAGGAGAAAGGAAGAGAAATCTTAAATTCACTAAGAAAATGAGTTACCCAGAGGACCTCAGTAGCACAAAAAACAAAAGCACGATATTCAGTCTCAGTTGAGGACCGGGCAATAGTACGTTGTTTCCTAGAACACCAAGAAATAGGACATTGTCAAAAGTAGAGAATATAGGCAGAGGTGGAAGATCAGTCATCGACATTACCAGCCCAGTCAAAGTCAGATAATGCAGACAATTGAAGAGAAGAGGACTTACGAAGGAGTAAGCCATGATGTACAGTATGTTTGAGATATCAGAGTACCCACTTAACAATAGACCAATGAAGTACGGACGACTCATAAACTAGGAGAGCTTATTGATGATAAAACTAATATCATGGCGAGTAAGAGAAATATATTGAAGAGCACCAACAACTTGACGATACTGAGTAACGTCACCAGATGGTGGCCCATCAAGCAACTGAAGAGAGACAGAATTGGAAACCGGAGTAAAAAAGAGGCTTAGCCCCAGACATGTTAACCCGATCAAGTAAATCAACAATGTATTTTTGTTGATTTAAAAAGATAAAGAGGGAGGTGCAAATGACTTCAACACCAAGAAAATAGTATAAGGGACCAAGATTTTTAACGGAGTACCGAGAAGACAAAGCATTAATAAAGGATGCTAGAGTAGTAGAATTATTTCCAATGACTAATAAATCATCAACATAAACCAAAAAATAAAGAGTTACATTAGTTTGGAAATAAAGAAAAAGAGAGGAATCACTAGGGAATAAATAAAACCATATTGAAGAAGAAACTATTTTAACTCAGTATACCAAGCATAAGACGCCTGTTTCAGACCATAAATGGGCTTTTGAAGGCGACACACACGCGTATGATGCTGAGAATCAATAAACCCAATAGGTTAAGACATACAAACAATTTCATGAAAATTACCATAAAAGAATGCATTATTCATATCAAGTTGATGAACATGCCAGTTATGATGAAGAGCAAGGGTGAGAAAAATCCTAATGGTAGTTGGTTTTACCACAGGACTGAAGGTGTCATGGAAGTCAAAAGCTGGGTATTGATGGAACCCTTTAGCTATCTTAGGCGAGCCTTGTAGTGTGAAACGGTTCCATTAGGACTTCACTTAACACGAAAAACCCATTTACACCAGACAAGAGTGACATTAGAGAAAAGAGGAGACACTAAATCCGAAGTATTATTTGCAAGAAATTCATTAATCTGATTAGCCATGGCTGGAAGATAGTGAAGAGACTAAGGCATTTGAGAAACATAAGTAGGTTCAATTGAGTCAAGAAGAGGGTGATTGGAATTAACATTATGAATAATCTTGGGCCGAAAAATATTATTTTTCGACTGAGTGCTCATAGGGTAAATGTTAAGTAGATTATGTGGAGAGTGAGCAACCAGGGGTGACGAATGGAGAGCCATGGCCGAAGCCGCGACATTGGAAGAAGTAGCCACGGCAAAATCAGCCGCGGCTGGAGAAGATGGTGTTTGGGGTAACGTTTAAAGTATCATCGGTATGTGACATAATGAACAAGAGGAAGAAAGGAGAGGGTAGCCGAGGAGGGAAGGGGCGGATGAGGAGAACAAAGAAAAAATGTGCTCGTTAGATTCTTAGTAGCTCTGATACCATAAAGAAATAATTGGAAGTAATGAATTTCATTGACAAACTATAGGAAATATATAGTACATCGATACAAGAATACAAAAGGAAAACCTAGAATTTACACGGAAAATAAAATCATAGCAAAGCTAGCCTATACAAACTAGGAAAATAATATTACAACAATATGGAAAGAATAAATATAATAATTCTAGGTTATAGCTGCATCTTGAACAATATTAACATGAGACTCGTAAGTGTCATTCTTGGTACGTGACGATACCTCATCTTTAATTTCCTTAACACCAATGAAATTTCGTTTTATTTTTCAACTTTGTTCATTTGATTCTTTTCCTTTTTTTTAACGGTTAATTTAACATATCATCCCCAACATCTGGGGTTACCGTCTGCCATGTGTTTTCAGAAATGGCAACAAAGTGTTGACATTTTCGGCAGCCAAAAGGGGGCATTCCCCCTCTATTTTTTTAAATTAAAATTTTTATATTTTTAAAATTTTTGTTTCTTAATTTAAAATGATAAAGGACAAAATGGTAATTTAATCAATGAATTAACGGTGAAATTGACGGAAACTGTTAAAAGAGGCTATATGTGTGACTTAATAAAAGGCTAGGGACTCAGCAGGTTGAAAAAAAAAGTTAGGGACCCAGCTGATACTAACGGGGGACCATATGTGAAATTAACCCTTTTTTTTTAAAGGATGAATTTTATTCATTAGCAGAATCAAATTGAAATACACCATCAATCATAATAGGAGACAATTAAAAGTAGACACTAGGACCGGACAGAGAACCAGTTGCTCTAGGAAGCGCATGAGCTACCTGGTTCGCATATCTCTTAACACATGCGAAATCTATGCAATCGAGTTCTAAAGCCAAAAGAGTACAATCATGTAGAATCAAACCAAATGGAGATAAATCAATATGTGTAGAGCGAAGGGCTTCAAAAACTATCAATACATCCATTTCCACCGTGACTCGATTGATATTCAGTTCCTTTATCTAGGCTAAAGCCTCACAGATCACTATTAGTTTAGCCAACTTCGCTTCAAACAATCCCCTCATCCTAATCACTTCAGCACTCCTTCTTCATGCAAGACCAGTCTAACGCCAACTAAATTCTAATCAGGAAAAGTAACAAAGTCTACATTAATCTTGAGGGAACCAGTAGACGGACGTCTCCAATGTGTAATGATTAGCGTTGATTCAATCCTACCATGAAAGTAAGACATCTGAGCCTCACTCCACTGGTTTTGCAGAAGGTTTGCTAAAGAAATCACTTTAAGGGACATAAATGATTTTCCATGCCAAACTGCTTCATTCCTATTGTGCCAAAGAGCCCAACAAAGCATAGTAATATTTTCCCTTCCCGCCTGATCAGTTCTACTAAAGAAAAACAACAGCCAGTCCTTGAAATTTTGAGCGTCACTGCGTTGAAAATCAACTCAATAAGCTGACCAGACGCATCGAGCAAAATTACAATCCACAATACAATGTAGTAGGGATGGCAATTTACCCTAACTCGGCTGAATACCCGCGGTGCCCCGAACCTAACGGGGCAGAATAATGCCTCCCCGCTGGTTGGCGTGGGAATCGGGGCGCGATCCGCTGCCCCCCATGGGTCGTGGGGCAACCCCGATCCGTTTAGGTGTTTAAAAAAAAAAAAAGAAAAAGCAATTACAAAACCCCAAGTTTTATTAAAAAATTTTTTTTGAGGGTGGTTGTTAATTTCAGGTGGTATAGAAACCCCAAAAGTCACCACCAAATCCCAAATATAAAAATAAAAAAAATAAACGGGGCAATTTTGCTACCCCAAACCTACCCGAGCCCCGACCTAAACGGATCTGACCCGAAATGTGGGAAGGACGTTAGAAGATACTCTCCAAATGAAGTTCTTAATCTTTGGTGGCACTTTTAGGTTCCAAATGAAGCTCCATAACCAATTGATGGGGGGATGTGTTCACCATGGTGAATGTTTTAAGCCAATCGATATCCACTTCTAACTGTGTAAACTCCTTTGACATCATACTTCCAAAACAGTCTATCCTTAGTCTCTCTCATTCCAAGAGGCACTTGAAGGATTAAAGACTTGCCTCTAGGGTTGAATAGATCATCAATAATCTCCATATCCCAATTACGAACATTGCATAACATGAGTTGATTCACGGTGGTATCTTTACCGTTAAGAATCACATGAGAAGATATATAGCTATCATCTAGTAACCACGGCTCCCTTCAAACCCTCACCTTGCATCCATTACCAATTCTAAGTTGGGTGTCTTTCCTCAAAAGTCGGCTTGTCATGATGCTTCGCCAAACAAAACTAGGACTGTATCTAATTTTTAGCTTGCAAAAAATCCATATAAGGAAAATAGCGGGCTTTGAAGACCTTGGTGACAAGTGGTTGAGGATCAATTAAAAATTTCCAGCCTTGTTTCCCTAAGAGAGCCAAGTTCATCTCATGAATCTGCTTGAATCCCAAGCCCTTTCGCTGTTTAGGGTGACATAGCCTTTCTCACAGCATCCACGGGATTCTCTTAGCTGCACTTTTGTTATTTTTCTACCAAAATTTATTCACAGCTCGTTCAATTTCCACACAAAGATCATTTGGAAGAAGAAAAACACTCATGGCGTAGTTGGGAATGGTCTAAGCTACTGATTTTAGAATAATCTCTCACTAGGGGAAAATTAGCGTTTCATCACGAAGTGTTTACTGTAGTAAGGAAAAACGTAGTTTAAAGTCTTTTACCTATAGCATTTGAACTGTGGTAAAAATGTTATTTATTCCCAAAAGAGTATAAACGACGGCAACTGCAATAACTGCAGTAATTGATCTAATTGTTGATGACGGTGGTTTTTGCCATGGTAAATAAACTTTCATTGAGGTGTTGTTAAAACTCTCCTCCAACCAAAATACACCCAGGAAAAACATATAAGCAGCTGCCGGAAAATTTTTCCCAAAATAAAAAAGCGAACCTACCTCCTCCGTCTCTCCGAAACACAGAACGCAATCTTCTTCTCCTCTGAACTAATCTCATCTGCCCTAATCACTAAAATACCTGCATAGATTCTTCTCTTCTATAATTTGCTCCAGAATATTTCCCCTTGCTGGCGGTCATTGCTCTGTCACAAGCCATGGGTCAAAAGCTTCAGCTAAGTGTAAGTGATTTTCTTTTAATTCATGGCTTGCTCTTAAAAATTTGCTATCCTAGACTACAAGAAATGAGGCTTTCCATTCTACCATTAAGGTTAGTTTCATTGTTTAATCTTCTTTTTTTTGGGGTTCTGATTTTGTCCCCTTAATTTTCGTCTATTCTTTTTGAATCTCACCAGTATCGACCACCAGCGCCGCCTTGCCCCCTCGTCGACCACCGAAGGTCAGTTTACCCGATACTGTTTATTTTCTGTTTTTTGTTTTTGCCGACAATTGTCGATCTATTTGGAACGAATGCCTGGGTAGCAACTCTTTTTTAGGCATTGAATGAATTGATTTTCCATATTTTCTTCTCCTCTATCATATTTTTTCTTATATGTAAATTGGTTTATCATTCATGCTTGAAGTTGAAATTAGATTTAGTACTTTAGTGGTTAATGATTAATTGTTTTTATATGTAATTGTGAGGCTGAAATCTAGTTATGGGCTTGGAAATTGAGTTATGGTGAAGCTCGTTTTTGGTTATGTAAATTGTGCGTATATAACCTGGTTAGTGTAAACTGTGAAGTTGATTATTGGAACTATGTAAATTTTGAGTTTGATTATTGATTAATTGGTTTATACTTGAACTTGGAATTGCTTTTAATTTGTTGTTGGATTTGGATGTTTCAATTATTTGAGAAAATATTGTTGAGTATTTGTATCAAAGGATGATGAAAAGTGGAGCTAAAAATGGATGGGTTAGGGCTGATTTTTTAGCATAAGCAGCTATTGAGTTTTCGAAAATATGGTATTACATTAAACTAGCTAATCTACTCGTGCGTTGCACGGGAAACACGTATACATCTCTAAAACAAACTAAAGCAAACAATAATTAAACGATAAAAAATAAAAGAAAAATATATGCAACTACGTCTAAAATTAATATTCTATATTAATTGATCGATTGCTGATCAATATATATGCAATCTATATATAGAACTACTTGTATACTTACCCGATTAGACTGTCTAAAGGTTGCTTTGATTATTCAAATCTAAAAGGAAATAGATAATTACGGATTTGATTGTTACACTTACCCAGTTAAACGCAAGAAAGAAATAATTAAGAATTTGATTAATACACTTACTTGGTTAAAAGAAATCTAAAACATCTCCAAAGGCCAAAAGTTCCGCCTCAACAACTGGGAGATGATTAAAAATTACTATGCAAAATTAAAAGACGTAATAAACAAAATTTTGAAAATTTGAAAAAAAAGGATTAAAGTGAGCAGATAAATAAATTATTAAAAATTACTATGCAAAATTAAAAATTAACCCACCACTTAATTAGTATTATCGGACTATTATTATTATGGTGAACAAAAAAAGATGAAAAAAAGAAAAATAAATGAAAATAAAAACAAATAAATAAATGAGACACTAGCAACATCAACTTGACATCATCATGACATCAAATTTTCAATTTCCTTAGGGTACTAGTTTTAGGCTGGAAAAAATAACTCACAACTTAGTTAGTATTATAAATATATAGATTATTATTGTTATAGTGAACAAAAAAAGAGGAAAAAAAAGAAAAATAAACGAAAATAAAAACAGAAAAATAAATGAGACATTAGCGACATCAGCTTGACATTATCATGACATCAAATTTCCAATTCTCTTAGGGTATCAGTTTTAGGCGGGAAAAAATAACTCACCACTTAGTTAATATTATAAATATATAAATATAAATTATTATTATTATTATGGTGAACAAAAAAAAGATGAAAAAAAAGAAAAATAAATGAAAATAAAAATAGAAAAATAAATGAGACATTAACGACATCAACTTGACATAATCATGACATCAAATTTCCAATTCTCTTAGGGTACCAATTTTAGGCGAGAAAAAATAACTCATTACTTGGTTAGTATTATAAATATATAGATTGTTATTATTATTAAGGTGAACAAAAAAGAGGAAAAAAATAAACGAAAATAAAAACAGAAAAATAAATGAGATATCAGCGACATCGGCTTGACATTATCATGACATCAAATTTCCAATTCCCTTAGGGTACTAGTTTTAGGCGAGAAAAAATAACTCACCACTTAGTTAGTATTATAAATATATAGATTGTTGAAAAAGGGCTGTTAGAAGGAAGTATAAAATCTGGACAAGTTGTGTGCATTGAAAATAAAGGCATGATGTCGCGGTAGTCTTAGTGCAAAATGAGCTGAAAATGGATTAACTATGGCTAAGTCAAAACATTATAGAGGACTTAGAGGTTTGAAATTAAAGTAAACTAATTGATAATGAATATGAGCATAATTGGAAGAATTATTGCCTATAAAATGACTACAACTATGGGAGAGCTTATATATCTTGAAATTCAAGCCTGGTTTTGCTGGGTATTTTGGTGCAAAAATGGGTGAAAAAAATTATGGATAAATCTGTTATTAAGCCTTTGAGGCTTAATAATCGAGTAATGCCGGTTCAGATGACATTGTCTGTTCTTTCCTATTACCGCTAACTATACATATCCTACTAATCTAGTAGATTCTCTTTTAACATAGTTTACTAAAGAATAGTATTTTTTGGGGGACAAAGTCCACTGATTTTATACAAAGGAAGGCACATGAAGACGCTCCTTCTTTTAATTTATAATTTTTTGGTAAGAATGACAATGGATTTCCATGAGATTGAGACTGTGACACTATACAAAGATTGAACTTGGATGATTATGATAGGATAAGAAGTATACATTGACAATTATTATGGATGATTCATCCACACTTATCTACTAGACTTTCTTGTCTCTTTACAAATCTTAGGTGCAGAGAGCACGGATTAGTGATCGGATGAGCTACAAGAGCTTGCTCCCTGTATGGATAAGGTAAATTTTATATGCAATCTCCTTATATTCAATTTGTTCCAACTTATGAGTAGGTATTGAAGGAAAAAATAGATGTAGCAGATGTGATGGTTCATTTGTTTTTCTATGGAAATATTGATTTCTTCATTCATGAATGTATATTTGCTGATGTTTTCCTGGGAAATTATGCGAAGCAATTGATATATGGGATACAATAAACTTAATGCTTGAACTATTGAAAGACTTGTTGATATGTTGTTCAATGTAGTCAGTTGCCTTCTTACAAGTTGCAAAAGAATCAGTATACTATCTTGCCTTTCAATCGTTGCCAACCTCTATCTTTAATAAATGATAGAATTTCCTTGTTCTTCCTACCCATCAAGGATGGCAATCCAAGGTAGAATTCATTACCACCTACTCTTCCACTCCCAAAGATGTACAAATAGCATAACGCCGATCAATGGGGACATTTGAGCTAAAAGAAAGAATAGATTTCTGAAAATTTATCGATTGACCAGATTCAACCTCATATGCATGTAATACATCTTTAATGATCCCAGTTTCTTGCATGTTAGTTCTGAAAAAGAAGAGACTGTCATTGGCGAAGAATATATGAGAAATAATAAGCTCACCTCTTGCAACTTTACAGCCATGAAGTAGTCCAGCTTCCACCTTTTGCAGTAGAATGTTTGATGGTCCCTCTGCATGAATAATAAAGAGATAGGGCGATAATGTTAAAAATTAACCCTTTTTTTTTTTTAATTTGTTCATTTTATTTGATTCTTTTCCATTTTAGAGGGCTTAGAATTAGAATACCATTCATGAAAATTAACAAATCACACCTTAAATATTATGTTATGTAATGTAATACTTTAAATATCGACAAAACATTAAACATAAAGTTTTTAATTACCAAAATCTTATGGTATTTCCTAAATATATATATTTTTCTTTAAGCATGATATATCAATTTTAAGTTAGAAAATTTATTATTATGTTCATTAAATTGAAACATACAACTTGTTTATGTTTGAAACTTGTGAATATTTTAATTACTAGAATCTTATGGTATTCGTAAAATATTTTTTTAATAAATGATATAAAATTTATTATTATTACGTTCATTAAACTGAAGCATACAATTCAATGATTGAAAACTAGTAATTTCAATAAATCAATCTCATATTAGAAAATATAGATGAAAAGTATTTTTTCTTTCAGTCTCAACTTTATAAAATTGGGGCAGAGGGGAAGGATATGAACCCATTATTAACTTTTAGTAAATAGGTTCTATTTAATCTAAGGATCAGGAGGACTTGTTTAGCAGTAAAGGCATCCCCTTACCATGTTATTTGATCCAAATTCGAGTCATCATTCCTAACTCTATGATCCCAAATCATATTTAAAAAAAAAAAGAGAAAAAGAAAAATCAATTTATAGTATTTCATTTCATATATGGTTAGTGAGTCATTTTCCAAAACCTCTCGGAGGTTTACCCCATATGGTGTCTATACACGTCAGTAAGATGGGAGGTTTTGTTATGAAAACCTCTGAGAGGTTTTTGAAAATTTTCCCTCAGTTAAAATTACATGTTTAACCGAAGTTGTTTTAAAAGAAGATGCAAAAATCCTAGTGGTTTAAGAATATACTTACAGCATTTCTGCAACATTCAGGATAAGAAGAGTGTGCTTCAACTAAGGAATCTATTTATTTGGTGAGATCACGAGGAAGAAAAGAAAGACAAATTTCACTTTCGAATCTTGTTTAAGAAGAATTTAGGGCAAGGAAAATATCAATTTTTCTAAGCAAAACAACGACTTCACAGTTGTTGTTTTTTGTTTTTTGAAACTACAAGTGAATTTTTAATTTTTACAATGCATGAGCTCGTTAATAAGGAATTCGCTTGTTCACTTAAAAAATTGAGGGAAATATATATACGCTCAAACTTTTTATTTAAGAATGCATGTATGAAAATGATCGACAACACGTCATGAATAGTTTGTAGTCAATGGTGATCATGATTTAAAAAGTGAATTCAATTTAGAATATGATTAAAAAAAACACCAATTGTTTAGTGACTTGTTCGAAAGCAATGATATATAGATGGGGTTTTTACACATAGCGTCCCCAACCTTTCACATTTTTACAAATTACGTCCTCAATCTTTGTTTTTCTTCCAGTACGTCCTCAATCTTTAAAGAAATCTCCTATTTCGTCCCTGATGATGGAAACCGTCAAATTTAACCGTTAAGGTCAGAAGCATTTTCGGTTACATACCAAAAATTAATGTTTTAATGTTAAAAAAAAAAAAAAGAAAAAAGGTTGGGGGGTGGGAGGCCCCCCTTCTGCCATTTCCGGCAGCCAAAGGGTTGCCGGAAATGGCAGCAAGAACAAGGGGATTCCGGCAACAATAACAGGGGGGTCCCCACTGTTCTTGCTGTCATTCTGACAGTAGCCCCCTGTTGCACTTTTCCGGCAGGGAGAGTCTCCCCTCCTGCTCCACTGGAAATGTAGCTGGAGGAGACTCCCTCCACCTTTGCTGCCATTTCCGGCAGTGCTCGTTGTTGGCAATGGCAGCAAAGGGGGGGTCTCTCCTTTCCCTTGCTGTCATTTCGGCAGGAAGAACAGCTGCCATTTTCGGGCTGTCGGAAATCGCAAAAAGGGGCCTCCCACCCCAACCTTTTTTCTTTTTTATTTTTTAATATTAAAATATTAATTTTTAGTATATTACTGAAAATGCCCCTAACGTTAACGGTTGAATTTGACGGTTTCCGTCACTAGGGACGAAATAGGGGATTTTTTTTAAGGTTGGGGACGTACTGGAGGAAAAACAAAGGTTGAGGACGTAATCCGTAAAAAAGTGAAAGGTTGGGGATTGTAGGTGTAAAAAACCCTATATAGATATATCTGTTGATAATTTTATATCAAAAGTTTTCTATGAAACCACGAGGTCTGCATATTATAGAGACTGGAGTTGTAAAAAGTATAAAAAATCATTTGTTGTTTTTCTTACCTTTTACAGTTGTGGTCTTCATAATAATTTCCATAACGCACTTAGTTTTTATAGAAAAAATCTTAATATCAACCTTCTTGTACTGTCCTTCCAAGTTCCAAATAACGTTACCTTGAGAGGTAGACTACAACTGGCAGTTAGACCAAGGGAAAAAACTTTCTGAAATATGCAATGAGATAACTTTGGAAGAAAAAATCCTTGGAAATATGATACAAATCCAATAATTTGGGAATCTGGAATGATGCATCAGATTTCTTATCCCTTCTACTTTAATCCTCCACTTGACCTTATACTACTATTTATATCAAAAGAATCACTCAGTGCCCTTAAACTTCTCTCATTACTTATTCACTCTTCTAGCCGGAGCTTGCAGGAAAATGGCATCTAAAGGAGAAATCACGGCGACAATCGGGCTCGAAGCATTTGGAGTCCCGGACGAGTTTCATGGAAAAAAGAAGAAATTACCGCGTCTTACACTTAAACCGAAGCATGATCTAGAAAGATCATCATCGTACGGGCTTGCGCAAAAATCAGTGGATTGTGTTTATCAGTATCACCCTCAACAAGCTTTTGTTTGTCAGTTGAACCCACCATCTGGAGTGGAAGAAGAGATGAGCAGCAGTAGTACCACTCATGATCAGGGAATTAGCATAGTTTCGTGATGTGCTTCAAGAAGCGTGTGTCATCGTGTTTAAAAGCGTTTTGCTCTTTCTTTTGGTTTTCTTTCATTTTTAGGTCTTGGAATCGGGAGAAATGGAAAGGTTCAACTGCCGATGGGACGTTGATTAAGTATGAGTAGTGATTTAGTTGAAAACTATGTTTAGCTGATGAGTGCTATGTGTAATTCTAATATTAATGAATTTTCTTCTTTTTTAACAAGAGTTAATTGTTTGTACGTCACCACGATGAAAGCTTTTTTCTCGGGCATGGACTATTGTCCACCGTCCATCCTAACAGTACCCTGAACGAAAGAGTAAATGGCATCAATTGTGATGCACTAGCAACTATTAACATGACAGATCGATGGCAAGAAAGTTATAATGATTGAAAATATGGACTAACCCTACAAAATATATGCGAGTATGATCATTTTTTGCTCTGTTTCTAATATGTAATAAAGAGATTTCGCTAATAAGTGCTTAGCTATCACAAACAATTTTGAGAATGAGATTCGAATTTTTTGACCTATAACCATCCTTACTCATAGTATGGGGCACAAGCTCACATGTGAACCTACACACGTATGGGTTCATAAAACCACATTTGATTTTATTTGCAAAATACATATGGACTATGGTGGCTCCATTGTGAAGTCATGATGGCTCTAAATCAAAACTAAATTTTCACTTGTACATTGCACGAGAAAAATACACATCAAATTATTTTAAAAATAAACAATATGAAATTTTATAAGTTTTTTGGGTTTTTTTTTTTTGGTATGGTAAAATTTTACAAAATTATGTTACACAATAATAAATAATTAATTTTTAACATCAACCAAATAATAATGTAATTTTTTTCTTGTTATCTTAAAGTAAATATAATTTACAATAAATTTTAACATGATTGTTATCGTTAACACAAATAAATATCATTTTATTTTTTTGTAAAATTTAGATAAATGACATCGTACGAAATAATTGCTAGTTGAGCGATTACGTGTATTGTAAAAATATTTCTTATTCGAAGCTAGTAAAGTCAGATAGGATGAAAATTATATAAATTAATAATACATAAAAATAGTCATATATAAAATAGTCGTAATTATTAATATTATTTATACTGAGAAAAATTAAAAAAAATATATCTAAAAAGACCATATTAACATATTTAATTAATATATAGATTAGAGATTAGAGATGATGACCGTTGGCACTACATTATTTTTAATAATTGTACCACATGCTAATAATTGTATTACATATTTCTAATCATCACTATTAATTATTATATTTATGTTATCTTTATTTTTTTACACATTTTTATAATCAATCTTCCATTAACTACCAATTATCTTATACTTAACAACTTTTTTTAGGCAAAAATAAATTAATATAAGTAAAAAGATAACAAAAAGTTGATCCCTCTCACTCAAACATACTCACTCACTGTCTGGCTTACTTACTCTTGAACACAAATGTGAGTTTTTTATTAGCTAGGAGTATTTGATGCAGATTATTAGAAAATTTTCCTCTCCCTCAAATAAATTTTAAATAAATTTTTAGTACAACAAGTACCTAATAAGTTATCTCTAACTAAACTAAGAACTGAAATGCAGATTCAAGAGTCCAATTTATTATTACTTCCATCCCAAAAAGATAGTCTAGTTTTCCTTTTTTGTCAGTCCTAAAATATTGTCCATATTCCTTTTTAAGAAGTAATTAGAATATTAGTTCTTTTATATGTCCATATTTAATGTGTCTAGTTATTAAAAAAGAATTATTAAAGTGGAAAACTAATAAATAAAAGGGTATGATAGGGAAATGATGTTAAAATTTACTTTTCCAATACTATTAAATAAATTTTTTTTAATTTATATCAAAAAAGAATATGACCATTTTTTTAAGACGAAAGTAGTATTAAAATTGAGTCTAAAAACACACATAAGTTTTATAGTAGTATTATTTAAGAGTATTGAGTCTTTAGTATTAAGTATTTATGAAATGTCAGAAATTTTTTGCCTCACCCTCACAAGTTCAATGGGATAAATTGTGCAAATGAATGTGAAGCTGTGGGTGAAATGGCTAAAACAAATAAATTTGGGACCTATTGCACAAGAGCGTGGAAAAGAAGGGACCTTTTGTGCCAATTAGAAAATAGAAATGGAGCGTGGTCACCTTCTTCTTCCACTCACTTCACACAAGGGCATTTTCAAAAGGCAAAAGCTCAACTGGGAACTTTCTCCACCGCCCATGGCAGCAGCGCTCTTCACCACGCGCCGCCCGCTAGCGTCTCTCATCTCCCGCGCTATCTCTTCCCGGCGCCACCGTCTCTCCCTCCCCATCCTTAACGCTGCCGCCACCAACCAAACTCACCAACCCGACCCACTCATAGTCCCTACCCGGTTCAGGACAACGGGCTCGGGTTACTCTCCCCTGAATGACTCGTCTCCGAACTGGAGCAACCGCCCACCCAAGGAAACAATTCTACTCGACGGCTGCGATTATGAGCACTGGCTTATTGTAATGGAGTTTAATTCGGATCCAAAGCCTACCGAGGAAGAGATGATTAATACTTATGTCAAAACTCTATCCGCCGTTGTTGGAAGGTAACACCCGCAACGAAATTCCCCATGTTCCATAACAACGATGACAAGCAATGTGTCATAAAATTAAAGATTTTTTTATTTTTTTCTTTTTGCTTGTTTCTTTTCTGATTAATGCGGTGTGGGGTGCCATAGAAATGTGGATAAGTTTGGCTAGAAGCTGCCGGTAGTTGTGGGACTCAATAAATGCGTGTTAACATTATTTTAGATTATGATCCAAGCGAAACAAGTATTGTAATGAACAAGAAGCGTTATGCTTGTAATGTGTTCTAAAGTTGCAATTTTTATTTGTTCGAGTGTTCTACCTATTAGAAAAATATGTCATCTTGTCTAAATCTTAGAGTGACAAACCAATTGGGTTGCAGATTCCCATTTTTTGTTTAGTATAACAAGCAGTATATACAAAACACTCCTTGTTGAATTGCTCTTCTTTTTTCCCTCTCTCACTTTGGGCGAATGTATGTGTGTAAACATGTGTATACTCGTAGCTACATTTGCTGGAGAAATTTTTCAGAAGCAGCTGTGTTTCAGGAATTCCTGTGTAGAATGCTGCAGATAAATACTTGGTCTTTACGCATGAATATAACGTTATCTAAAACTAGATCTGTTTCTATAACGTAAATATTTCCTCATATTGAAATATCACTGCGGAATTTAAGTTGTAGTTCAACATTCATCTTCAGTACTTTGTGCTTTAAAATATCGCCACGTGCAGCTGTTGAAATGAAACTGCTCTGCGGATAATCAAATTCAAGGAATATATTTTTGATGAGAAAATGTTTGCATTTATTTTTCTAAGTGGCAAAACATCTGTCTGTATTTGCTAACATGTACATGGATATGAACCTAGTTTTTCGATATCTTGCATTGTGGCAGTGGAACTCTTTGCAAGGCTATTAGTGTCTCCCAGCTTTGTCCTAGAAACTGTATTTTCTTTTAAATATTTATCATGCCTTTGCTGGTCATTCCTCCCTGAATACATATTTCGTGCCCTCTATTTCTTGTTAGAATTAAATGTTTATGTGGCTAGAGTTTTGAAGTATGAGGGAGAAGCACCACTGTCTCTCAGATTTTATAATTTCGTTAGTAATTTTGTGTCTGTATATTTATCTATGCATTCTATGGTTTTACATTCAAGATGAGCTTTTAATTGCCTTTTAAGAGATTGCAAGGTTATGCATGAAAATGCATTGTAATTGGTTCCTGTATGCAGTGAAGAGGAAGCATAGAAGAAAATTTATTCTGTTTGTACAACAACATACACTGGGTTCGGTGCTTTAATCTCGGAAGAGCTCTCTTACAAAGTCAAAGGTATGATATTTGTGTGTCTGTGTGTGCGCGTTTGGGTGTGTGGTTGTGTGAGTAAATAATCTTTTGAAGTGCTTGGGCCTAAATGGTGTTTATCCTTATACTTTAAATGTTGGAGAACTTTCTACGTAAATATGTTCTCATGGATGCCAGGTAACATTGGGATTGGCTGTTCTAATTGCCCATTTTTGCATGATTTAAATTATGCATGGTTGAGACAATTAGATTTGGGTTGATTGTTTTGAAATATATTCGTTAGGATTTGGATATTGTATTGTACATAATAGCCTCCTATCTGCCCAATCCATTACTATTCTGATGCATTTATCTGTATGCGAAAATTATGTGGTCAAGGTTTTCCCCAAAGTAGTACTTGAGGATTTGGAGTTTGACACTTCTTACAATTTACACTTTGTTTTGAAGTTTGATTCAACCAGTTATGGTTTATTGTCAACAGGCTTACCTGGTGTTCTGTGGGTACTGCCCGATTCATATCTTGACGTTCCTAACAAAGATTATGGAGGTCGGTACAGTATCACTTTGAATGAAACTACATTCTTTTATCCCGTCCGTGGTAATCTGTAATTGAGTTTGTATCTCAGACGACTTTCATGAATTGATTAATAGGGGATCTGTTTGTTGATGGAAAAGTCATTCATAGGCCGCAGTACAGGTTCAATGACAGACAAAATACTAGGAACAGGCCTCGACCGCGATATGATAGGCGTCGAGAAACAATGCAAGTTGAAAGGAGAGAGCGACCACCAGCAATGAATCAACAATCTCCGGTACATAAACCTAATCCAACCAGTCAGCAAAATGCATCTCAAGGTGTTGGGGGCGGCTTCCCTCCTAGTCAAGGACTCCAGGGCAACGACGCATAAATTGGATATAGAATTCGGAAGACGAAAAATGAAATGAAGCTCGAAATTTGCACATTGATGCACCACCGAATGCCACTATCTTTATATATTGGGTCCAGAGTATTTTTTCATTTGGAAATATGCATGTAACCTGAACTTTTATGAGATTTTATAAATGTGAATATAGTTTATACCTTGGTTAGAACTTTTGGATTACCCGGTTGGTTTACTACTATATGTACTGTCTGCAATGAGGTTTGCATTCTATTACCCTTTGTTCAATAGGAATGGCCTATTGTTCTGGATAGTGTTTGCATTAAACAAACACATCTTTCCTTGGCCATTTCTTGTTGCCAGTTACCATAAATTTTCTAACACGCATATGAGTGTCATTTATGGCCCCTAATGTCCTTTGTGGCTATATGTATGCATGTCATGTCAATGTGGATATATGGAGTCAAGTGGTGTGCATGTAGTCAGATGGGACATTGACATTGAGTGTCATAACGGCACCATATATGTGTTTAGAAAATTATTGTACAAGTTACTTTTGGATGTTGTATTCATGCGTGTCTACTGTATTGAATCCGGATCTCGGGATTTAGGACTACTACCACGTAGAATGGTTGTTCTACATAAAAACGTTTCTAAAACTGTAGGGACGAAGGGGGCTTTCATTTCATGACCTTTGGTTTATATTTCTAATGGTATTGGTTACTTCAATCCACCAAATGCAAAAAATGCGCTCACGTAATCATCAAATTACATGAATATTGGTAGTTTCGGTTTTTCTTTTTCTTTTTTCCCCTAAAGCTGAACTTCTATATATAATTTTGTTTGAAATCTATATATAAAATTTTTTAGGCCGTTATTATGCTTCAAACCAACAAAAATCTGTCTGACAAGTAACGTTAACCATCTTAACGCTCAAAATAGGCTGTTCTTGTTCTTAATCGCACCATTAATTTCAAAATAATGCTGGAAACTTCCAAAATAATTAATGATGAAAATATAGTCCAACCTTTCAGAATTAAAATTTGTTCGTATCATTGAAAATCATTATCAACAATTCCAATTTAATAAAGAAGCCACTCCCCTCCAGCCGTTTTAGTTTTCATTTCATTTATTGCTACCTTCATCCCAAAAAGATAGTTCACTTATTATATTGAGAATGTATTTAATTTTTCATTTTTATATGTGTCTTCAATTAATTTATTATAATTCAACTACATATATATTGAAAGTATTTTAAACAATTAATGAGACATAAGTGTATATATGTAAAAATAAAAAAAAATTTAATGTTTCAACTATATTAAATATCATTTCTTAATCTATGTGAAAATAATTACTGAAATATCTTTGTGGGAAAGATGGAGTATTAACTATGAGATTCAAATATGCGAAATCTCGAAAAAAAAGTGCCAAATCTCTCATGAATCATAATTTGTCATCTCTTCTCAATCGTAAAGATAATTACTCAATACAAATAACCTCACCTCTTGATTTGATAACCTTAATTTTCAATCACATCACTTGCAAAACAGGGACGGTGATAGTCGTTTTAGATATATGAGGGTCTATCAAAATTCAATTGGTCCTTTGATTGCAAGGACCTTGGCTCGAGAGAATTTCTATAATTGAGGACTTGAGCTTGACCACTTTTAAGGTGATCATCAAACTTAATACAATTTTGTGGATTCAGCTAGAAAAATAATATACTTGATCTTACTAAACTAATAATCGAGCGTCAAAATTTCTAAACCCATTTATCAGTCTTGAGATATTTTTTTTTAAAAATCTGTTGGTAAGTCTTACTTCTTCTTATTCATTATTTAATTATTTTTTTAACTTATAAGTAAAGGAATTGCTCATCCTATCCTATAATTCCTAAAACTAAAAAATTTTGCCGAAGTAATTTACCAGAACACTTGGATCCCAATAATCCGGTCAATGCAGAAAGCCACACGATAAACGGCACGTATAAAAATCCAATTTTTCTCATTTATATTTTATCCGGAATTTTAAAAAACTAAACGGAGTTCCGTTTCTTCCCTTCTCTCTCTCTCTCAGCAATTCTATCAGATGATTCAGATCCCAATTCTCTCTAATACAAACAACTCCGTTCTCCCAATTTTGCAGTATTTATTGAATTTATGGCTTCGACGGAGCAATTGATGGGAGGCGGCCCTAAGTACGTGCAAATGCAATCGGAGGCCCTGCCGCCGTTGCAGTTGCCTTCCATGACGTCCTCGTTTTTCTCTTTTCATCATCACAGCACGGCTGAGCCGACTCGGATTTTTGATGAGTTGCCGAAAGCTACTATAATTCAAGTCTCGCGACCCGACGCTGGTGATATTAGTCCGGCGTTGTTGACTTATACAATTGAATTCCAATACAAGCAGGTGCCAACTGCACTTTTATCTGTATCTTGTTTTTTCTTTTATTTTGGTTTGATTGCTGTTTTCAGCTTTGCTTCCAGTGTTATGTCATGCGTGTGTAGGTGTTGAGGTGTGATCTTATTGGAATTAGTAGCATTTGGAAGTTGAGTTTTAGTTATTAAAAGATCGGAATTTGAAAGATCATTTAGTAATTTTAGCAATGTATTGAGAGTGGAACCAACGTATTCCAGGACAGGTAGGTGCACGTTGCAAGGTGTACTATGTCTCGGCATTGTGCAAAGTTTCTTGTGAACTTATAATTTAGAGTTCTCCGTGAGTGTAATTTATATGTAGGAGCAATGACGCAGTTTCATGGAGTTGTGGGAATATTCTATTGGAATTAGTGGCGATAAGAAATTGAAATTTAGTTCAAAAAAGACTTCGCTTTTTAGATTTTGAGCTCCTCGTGAATTTTTTATATAGGTCAGCCATGATCTTTTGGAACTGCTGTCCTTTCATAAGTTGAACTTTTAGTTGTTTAAAGATTGGAATTTGGCAAAAGGAAAACCTAATTTGTTTTTGTACTTTGTCTATGTTGCAGAGAATTACAAATGAGCTTATTGCTTTATGCCCTCATTTTTTAATTTTACTGTGAATTTGGAACTCTGAAAGTTTTTATAGTTTCGTAGGCATACCTGTCTTCGAGTTGGAGGATTTCCTGAAAGAACTCGGGGTAAATGCTTAAATTGTGTAGCTGTAGAGCTTTAGCTTTCAACCGAAGAGTTACCTTTTTTTATATTTTTCTGTTGAACTGTAATTTCAGATAACTGGTGCACATAGGATAGAATGTCAAATTCAAAATCAATCAAGCCTAATGCATTATTCCTTTTGTTTAGTGATAAAAGTCAACTGGTGAATGTGAAGAAAATAAATGAAATTTCATATTCAAATTCTATTCATTATCTTTGAGAATAAATAAAAGTGCAATAAATTAGATATTAAGTTCTTATATAACAGTATGCTATATGTTATTTTGTATTAGTATGGACTTAAGACCCTTTATATTTCCATTTATATTTTTTAAGTTTCCCTTTCTGAAGGGCTGATATAATCCCATTCTTCTGTAGTTTAAGTGGCAGTTAGTGAAGAAAGCATCTCAAGTTTTCTATCTACACTTCAATCTAAAAAAACGAGCATTTATTGAGGAGATGCATGAGAAGCAAGAACAGGTATATTTAGGTTCACACGAGTTATGTTCGTATAATTTTCCTGTCAGCAACATGATACTTTGATGTGTAGTAATGATATTATATGGTGCTGGGTATCCAAATTCAAGTGGATACCCGTTGAATGTCCTGATTTGATCTCTTCTTTACTAAGGAAATGAGATGGTGTTTTTTCCCGTTACGAATTGATGAATTTATAATTTGACTGGGTGTTTGTTTCCATTCTAAACTTGTAAGTTTATAAATTTATAGAATGATGAAAGCTGGAGATTCTGTTGGATCCATGGGTCTGTGTACTTCAAATTGATTCGGAAATTATATTGTAAATTCATAAATATAATGGGAAACATACACCCCCTGTGTAGTAGAAGGTAGTGTTGTGTCCCACAAATGTGTGGTTAAAATTGATAAAATTTATATATTGAAAATTTTATAATGGGGATAAACACCCCAAAACTACCCCTCTTTCATACTTATGGAGTTGTGCCTCATCCATCTTTTATTTACGTCTGATGGGAACAATTTTTCCAAAGGTTAGAGAATGGCTTCAAAATTTAGGAATAGGAGAACATGCACCAGTTGTGCAAGACGAAGATGAACAAGATGATGAGGCACTTCATTCACGGACTGATGAGAGTGCTAGAAACAGGTGCTTTATACACAAACATTACTTGTTAGACGTACAAGAATAGTGAAGTAGTTTCGTTCCTGTTGTAATTGTTATTAATCTTACAGGTGGTTTTTTGTTCAGAGATGTCCCGTCTAGTGCCGCTCTTCCAATTATCCGACCAGCACTTGGAAGGCAGTACTCAATGTCAGATCGAGCAAAAGTAGCCATGCAGGGATACTTGAATCACTTTCTTGGTAATATGGATATTGTGAACTCCCGAGAGGTATTGCTTGCCTCTCTCTTGATGCTGTTATAAATGTTTTCGGGTAATTTGTATTTGCAAGTTCTATCAGTGTAAAATAACATTCCTGTTAAATGAATTATTGAGTTTAATTAAGTTTTCTAGGTATGTTGAAGCGATAGTTCTGATAAGTATGGAAGACAAGCTTTGCATATGTTCGTAACCAAAGTATTGGTTATATGAATCACAATGATAGGTGGAAACTATTGTATCTTATACGTCATAGAGCCATTTATCTTAACTGAAATGTATATTGTTCGCAACCTCTTTTGACTGCCACTTGATTAAAGGCCGATACTGTGATACATATTTGCTTTCTGTATTTTAAGTCGAGCTAGCTACACTTCCCTGAGGAGGTCCAGATTGTGTCTATTCAAGAAGTTCCTTTTCATATCAGCTTGTCTTGTGGAAGCTAAAATGCATGCTGAGTGAGAGTAAGAGTCATTAATATAATATTGAGCAGGAAGCCTCTAACAGGTGCACGAGAAGAATTCTTCTACCTATGCCCCTTACCTCCTATATTTTTCATGAGATACAAATCTATAAATAATGCTTTTCGAAACTTCTAATGTCAAGCATGTAAAATCGCAGATTGTCTGGATATATTATTAAACAATCTTGTCTTGGAACTGATATAGCTGTACCATAAATGGCTGTGGTTTGATCTTATATTGTTTTAACATCAGTGTCATGTGGATTTCGCTATAAATATTTGCTACACTGGGTCTTCATCTCTTGCAATTTTGCTACCTGAAAAATTTTCTCCTGTCTTTTAAGAGTTAATAAATGCAAAGTGTAGGTTTGCAAGTTTCTAGAAGTTTCCAAGTTATCCTTTTCACCAGAGTATGGTCCTAAGCTAAAGGAAGATTATATCATGGTGAAGCATTTGCCAAAAATTTTGCGAGATGATGATGATAGAAAATGCTGTTCATGCCAGTGGTGCAGTTGTTGCAGAGATAACTGGCAAAAGGTACAACACTGAAAGCTGTATTTGGAATTTTGATGAATGCAACTTGATAAGCTTCATGCATGCATATTCTGTTTCGATAAGGTTTTATGTGTCTCGCCATAACCGTTGCTTTTCTGTAACATATGCTCTGTAGCGGCCTACGTGGATTTAATTGTCTGTGCTTGCATTCTTTTTTATCAGCAATCAGTCAAGTAGTATTAAGTAGGCGAGTAATATAGGCTCTGGTTTCCAAACATTCTGGAACAAATGGGTTATGAAGGAGGGCATCAACAGATAGATCTAATTCATTTCTAGGCAACTACTTGCTCTGGAGATAAGTTTCTTTCATTTTGACAGCTTGTAAATAGATTGGAATTCTCTAGCTCTTTGCTGGGAATTCAGAGCAAACACTGTGATGAATCCAGCCTGTTAAGTTTGAGCCACTGGAGGCAAATGTTTTGGCCATTCATATTTGATTCTCAATATTTTTTTCAGCTCTTTGGAGTTGAGCCATTATATATAAGGCTGTTAACACATCACTGATTCTAGCACCTACTGTACTTGGTGTGGTTTGGGTTGGGCTGAGCCGGGTTTGAGCTTCACTCCCAAACCCAACCCAATTTAGTTGGGTCTGTGATATCTGAACCCCTTGGGTTGGTAGGTTTGGGCTTTTGCCCAAAAACAACCAAATTTGATGTTTTACCATTTAAGCTTTTACAGCCCAACAAGTGAATGTACAGCCACAATTGTCAGCCCAACAAATCAAATTTTACAGCTAGAATTCTCAGCCCGCTAATGAAAATTTTGTGCCATAATTCATAGCTAACTAATAATGATTTAAATTAACCTGTTTCAATTTTCAACTATCGGTTGCAATTTGTATGAATAATATTTAGAAAGAAAACTATACATCCCTTGAATTGTTGTGCCATAATTCATAGCTAACTAATAATGATTTAAATTAACCTGTTTCAATTTTCAACTATCGGTTGCAATTTGTATGAATAATATTTAGAAAGAAAACTATACATCCCTTGAATTGTTGTGCCATAATTCATAGCTAACTAATAATGATTTAAATTAACCTGTTTCAATTTTCAACTATCGGTTGCAATTTGTATGAATAATATTTAGAAAGAAAACTATACATCCCTTGAATTGTTGTGCCATAATTCATAGCTAACTAATAATGATTTAAATTAACCTGTTTCAATTTTCAACTATCGGTTGCAATTTGTATGAATAATATTTAGAAAGAAAACTATACATCCCTTGAATTGTTGTGCCATAATTCATAGCTAACTAATAATGATTTAAATTAACCTGTTTCAATTTTCAACTATCGGTTGCAATTTGTATGAATAATATTTAGAAAGAAAACTATACATCCCTTGAATTGTTGTGCCATAATTCATAGCTAACTAATAATGATTTAAATTAACCTGTTTCAATTTTCAACTATCGGTTGCAATTTGTATGAATAATATTTAGAAAGAAAACTATACATCCCTTGAATTGTTGTGCCATAATTCATAGCTAACTAATAATGATTTAAATTAACCTGTTTCAATTTTCAACTATCGGTTGCAATTTGTATGAATAATATTTAGAAAGAAAACTATACATCCCTTGAATTGCAAATCTGCAGCCTGCAAGACATAAAAGATAAAATCATTGCTGGTTTGACTGATTTGTGCTAGTTCAAACCAGCAGATTCTGTAGTTGAAATGGGATGTGGGATTTGTGAAAAAGTGAAAAACTTTTTTCTTTTGAGGGTAAATTTTCTTAACTATTTTTTAAATGTTAATTTAATTAATGGGTTGGGTTGGGTTCAATTTGGTTTGTAACTGTAATGCGAACCCAACCCAACCCAACAAGATGTATCGGAAAACCCAACCCAACCTGAGCGGTTTGGGTTGAGTGGGTTGATGCCCAGCCCTTGCTCTCTTCTTGGTGGAGATCGGAAGAGCGTCGTGCTTGGCTACTCTGATTCTGATTTTTTACATTAAATGGATTGCCTGTATTAGTCTTCACACATGAATATGCATCACAAAATTTCTTAGTAATCAATGCAATATGTTATGTACAAATGTGTAATTGTGATATGTGCAATTTAATCGCCTCATTTTCAGTGTAGTGTTTTTTAAGGATACTGCTTGATGCTGAAATCCTAATTTATGCCATTGAATTATGAAAGTTATAAAGATGCATGCTTGTTACTTCAATGTTTTGCTGATAAATTATAAATACACCTTGGCTACCGAGTTTTGTAGACACTGATGTAGCAAGAATGACGACATCCAACTTTCAAACATAAAAATCTTTTTCGTCCAACTAATATTTCTAATGCTGTTAAGGACCTCTCATTGAAGTTTCTAATTTAGAAGAACTTAGAATGTTGGGGACTCTGTGGTATGTGTTCTGTTTTATCTGTATGTCTCAGAGATAGATGAAGACTTGTAATCATTAAAATTAACAAGCTAGAGGATAATCACTTCAGGTACCACCCTGCCTTTCTTCCTTTTGTGTAGTATACATTGTAGTAGTCATTTATGCTGCACTTTGCTTTAGTGATTTACTGTTAATGTGATCTCTCCCTATCTACCCTTTACCATTCTAATGCTCCAAGAAGGATTTGCAAATTGATGCTTACTAGCAGAGACATTCAATTCTAATATAAACTTATTATTATATGTGAAGGTTTGGGCCGTATTAAAACCTGGATTCTTGGCCTTTCTCAAAAATCCTTTTGACATCAATCCTTTGGACATAATTGTTTTTGATGTTCTACCGGCCTCTGATGGTAATGGAGATGGCCGATTATCCTTGGCAAAAGAAGTGAAGGATCACAATCCTTTGCGCCACTATTTCAGGGTAAGTAGGTTGTAAGTTTCTTGAAGCACCTAAATACATCTATCTGTTTTGGTGTTTTTCCTTTTTGCTTGTTCAGGGTTCTCATGATATAATTTGTAATCTGGTAGAAACAATCTTTGAGGCATGTGCTGAAGCTCAATCAAGTCATTATTGATATTAAATACTTCCCAATCAATAAATATTTGTGCTAGGTGACTTGTGGCACTCGAAGTATAAAGCTAAGGACTAAAAGCAATGCAAAAGTAAAAGATTGGGTGGCCGCAATCAATGATGCTGGTCTTCGACCACCAGAAGGTTGGTGTCACCCTCACCGTTTTGGCTCGTTTGCTCCTCCAAGGGGCTTGACAGAAGACAGTAGTCAAGTTCAATGGTTTATTGATGGTAGTGCTGCATTTGAAGCTATAGCTTTGGCAATTGAAGCAGCAAAATCTGAGGTGCCCCCCCCCTCAAGCTCCTAATTGTTAGAATTTGTTCTTTTTACATTTGATTATTTGATGTTTTATCAAGCAAGAGGGCAATGAGTAGTATCTCGTGCAGATATTCATGTGTGGATGGTGGCTCTGCCCAGAACTTTATTTACGACGCCCATTTAAAGCTCATGCATCCTCACGTCTTGATTCTTTACTGGAAGCTAAAGCCAAGCAAGGTGTTCAGGTATTTAACTTCATGTAAAAAGTTGAGTAGTTCAAAGTGTGGCCTGCCTTATCCGAGTGGTGAGGAGTAAAACCAGTATTGATTTCCACCTTAAAAGCTTCATAGTCTAAACTGAATGAATTTTAAGAGGAATCAGCATATCAAACATTTATTTGTAATTTGATTTCATATTTCCTTGCTTTCAGTAATTACTACATGCTAATGATGCTATCGAGTCAATTCAAGCTGATATACTAAGGCCTTGTTCTCTACAACTTATTTTTTCACTAACACAAAATTCAACAATTCAAACCAATACCAACCACATAGTCTCTATTTACTTTTCACGTTTCCGTATAATCTCTCTCCGCTTTTCAACCACACATTTCAAAAAGCCAATTCCCTCCAACAAAAAAGCTGAAATTTTAGCTATAAAGAACAATGTGCTGCTTCAAAGCACGCACCATCTTGAATTCAAAGTCTGAGAGTTAGGTGCCTTTGCTGTTGTTTTCAAATAAATCTGCCACAAACTCCTCTTGCAACAGTTGTCTTCTTGCTTGAAGTGACTGCCATGATGTTTCATTCACCCTTTTATAGGTCTGCTGGGAATTGGACTTAGATTCTTTTGAGCAGAAGACATGTTTGATTATTTTCACCCTCTTTCGCTTTGAAATACACTGTCATCATTCTCAGAATCCTTGTTGCTTCTCTTGTTTTCTAGTCAAGGTATCAACAGTGGCATTTGGACTCTCTCATTAGACGGAATGAATTATCAGTTTTAAAAATATGCAACTTGCGGGTGATTTTAATGTTAATTGATTTTCAAGTGGTGAGAAGGAAACTTCTGTTTGGGTATATGACATGCAAAAGCACTAATGTAAGAAATGTTCATAAAATTTATATAAATAATTAGAATTGAAGGATCTGGTCCAGAGTTCTTGTTTATGATTTATGAGCAGAAGACATGTTTGATTATTTTCACCCTCTTTCGCTTTGAAATACACTGTCATCATTCTCAGAATCCTTGTTGCTTCTCTTGTTTTCTAGTCAAGGTATCAACAGTGGCATTTGGACTCTCTCATTAGACGGAATGAATTATCAGTTTTAAAAATATGCAACTTGCGGGTGATTTTAATGTTAATTGATTTTCAAGTGGTGAGAAGGAAACTTCTGTTTGGGTATATGACATGCAAAAGCACTAATGTAAGAAATGTTCATAAAATTTATATAAATAATTAGAATTGAAGGATCTGGTCCAGAGTTCTTGTTTATGATTTATGAGCAGAAGACATGTTTGATTATTTTCACCCTCTTTCGCTTTGAAATACACTGTCATCATTCTCAGAATCCTTGTTGCTTCTCTTGTTTTCTAGTCAAGGTATCAACAGTGGCATTTGGACTCTCTCATTAGGCGGAATGAATTATCAGTCTAAAAAATATGCAACTTGCGGGTGATTTTACTGTTAATTTGATTTTCAAGTGGTGAAAGGAAACTTTTGTTTGGGTATATGACATGCAAAAGCACTAATGTAAGAAATGTTCATAAAATTTATATAAATAATTAGAACTGAAGGATCTGGTCCAGAGTTCTCGTTTATGATTTATGAGATGGCATTAGATAATAAACTGCTAAAAAACTTTACGGGGTGAAACATAAATTATGGTGAAAACAATGTTTACTTAGTTCTTATGCTTACTAGAACACTGCTTGTCAGTGGTGGAAGGGAGGATGTTAATGCTGCAGGGGGACAGAGAAACAGACAACAGTGTGTTCTTTTTTGAACTTGTATGGGGGAGAAAACCTCCTTACAGTCGGCGGTAATTTAGGGTACGAGAGTTTAGTGTTCTTTTTAAAAGAATAGGATACATGCCTAAGTTCAGATATTGATTTTGAAAGGAACTAGAAAAATAGATGAATTTGATATGGAAAGTAAATACATAAAGAATGACATAAGCCAGTTGCAAAAAGCACATAACAGTAGACATTCACTGGTAGAAAATGAAGTTGAAAACTCACAAAATGGAGCCAAGAATGTAACTCAGATCCTTGGAACAAATAATATAATCAATTTGGTCTTATCTTAAATATCATGCAAATAAATTAAAAAAATGTTAGTTCACATGACTTTACTCTTTTGTTGATATTATGCAACAGCCCTACCTCTTGGGTTCTGTAAAAATGGAGTAACTAAGAATAGTTGGCTGAAGTATTTTATGAGACAAGCACATGGCTTACGAGTAGCTCCTCTTGCTCATATCCATACTAGTGCCACAATATACATATCTACATTATTCAAGTATTGCCATTTTTTATTATTGACTGTTTCTGAGATCATATTTGGTTATCTATGGATTAGATTTATCTTATCCTTGCAGATTTACATTCTTCTTTACAAAGAGGTTGCTCTAGCTCTCAAAATTAACAGTGTCTATAGCAAGAGAAAGCTTTTAGGCATTCATGAGAATGTCAGAGTACTACGCTATCCTGATCATTTTTCTAGTGGGGTCTACTTGTGGTATGCAGAAGGCTTTTTCTTTTATTTACTCTGTTTTTGTTTTTGATTGGCATTTAGCATTTTCTAGTTATGCAGAAGTTTCTTGGTGCTGATATCATATATACTGTATTCAGGTCTCACCATGAAAAAATTGTCATTGTTGATCATCAGACATGCTTCATAGGAGGACTTGATCTGTGCTTTGGCCGTTATGACTCGTCTGATCATAAGGTGGGAGACTATCCTCCTACAATATGGCCTGGCAAGGATTATTACAATCCAAGGTATGTTTTGCTATAGTTGTTGAAGATAGTGATCCAATATCGCGATCCTAACTGTTCATTTTGAGAATCATGCTTTAAAAAATTTCTAGTGGTAAGATCCTCTTCTATCTGATTACATGTTGTTCCACTTATCTTGATTTTTGGTTGATAGGATCCTATTTGCTCTGCTTGTTTAGCAAATGTATTTCAAAACAAACTTGTACATAGTTTTCTACCTTGGTTAACTGATGGTATTGATCATGATCGTTTCTCACTTTGACTGCTGTTGCATGCTTTATGAATTGATTAGAAATTTTTTGGTCATAATTCCATAAATTTAAAGTCAGTCTTTCAACAAGCATGAAGCACCTGAGAATCTGCTTCATTGCATCTCTTAATTAAATTTTGAAAAAGAGTTGCTTATAGAAGATTGCAAAATGCTTCACATGATATCAAATTCAGGGAATCAGAACCAAATGCATGGGATGACACAATGAAGGATGAATTAGATCGCAGAAAATATCCACGAATGCCATGGCATGATGTTCATTGTGCCCTCTGGGGACCAGCTTGTCGTGATGTAGCTAGGCATTTTGTGCAACGTTGGAACTATGCAAAGGTTGATACTTCTTCTATTGGACTTTTGAGTTGTAAACCAATGACTTTCATGTGATTTAATACTTCTCCAACTTCCAGAGAAATAAAGCTCCAAATGAACAAGCAATTCCATTACTTATGCCTCAGCACCACATGGTTATCCCCCACTATATGGGAAAAAGCAGAGAGGTAGAGGTTGGTGATAAGACTAGTAATGGAAATCACGAAGATATGAAAAGACACGGTTCCTTTTCTTCTAGATCATCCTTTCAGGATGTACCTTTGCTTATTCCTCAAGAGGCAGATGGGCAGAATGTTTCAACTGGAGATTCAAATCTGAATGGGTTTAATACTGAACATGATCATCATGTTCAGCCAAGCAGGGTCAGCAGAAGCCCTTTCTCTTTTGGCAAATCCAAAATTGAACCATTAATTTCCGATATGCCAATGAGAGGATTTGTTGATGATTTTGACACCTTGGATTTCCAGAGGGAGTTATCTACTCATGTAAAACAGCCTGGTTCAGAACTTTCAGAGAAAGAATGGTGGGAAAGGCAGGAAAGAGGCAACCAAGTTGTTTCTCCAGATGAAATTGGTCAGGTTGGCCCTCATGTTTCATGTCGCTGCCAGGTGAGCCATAATTCTTACAGGACCTAATTTTCTTAGTTTTGATAATGTACTATGCTATCCTCTTGCATATCTGAGATGCAAGTGCCCTGTTGTTCCAGTTTCATCATTTACAACCCTGATAATGTGTTTTACGATGATAGTAGTTTATGCATGTAGATTCATGCTATTTGCTGCTTTTTGCTTTTTGAAAATATAGGCGAGAGTGACAAATTTAAAATTGTCAGGTTTTACATGATTCTATGTGCTTAGAGAATTTAATGTCATTTCCCCATTGCATTTTCTCAGGTGCACATGCTTCTTTCTAATTATTTATCATAATGAAGAGTGTGAAAAAATAAATAATGTTAATGTCTTTTATTTCTAATAAACTTGTTGCACAGGAAATTCACAAGTAACTATTTATCTGTGTGTTTTCCTTGTCTGTAGCATAATTTCTTTGCTGCTTGCTACTTAGTTGCTTGACAACTTCAGTTATTTCTGTGTTTTGTTTGCCAAAAATTGGATGTCAACTCTTAAGACTTATGATTCTCAGGTTTTACGGAGTGTCAGTCAGTGGTCTGCTGGAACAAGCCAAATTGAAGAAAGTATTCATGCTGCTTATTGTTCATTGATTGAAAAGGCTGAGCATTATGTTTATATCGAGGTATTTGATAAATGAATTTGCCTTCTGAAAAGTTCAAATCTCAGTTATTTTATTTTGTTCATAAAATGAAAAGAGCAATATAGCAAGTAGGTACTACATAGCACATCCCTTAACTGTCTCTGGGCATTCAACTTCATGTCCTGTTTTATGCTTCAATGGCTTGTTTAGTGTACCGGATTATATTGGATAAGTGCAAACTAAATGGGTGTGGGACGGTAAATGATAATAGAGGAAGTTAAGGATGGGAATATTCTTTTAAGTTTTAACCTGAAATAATATCATCTACATTTTTTGTCTATCTTAGTCGTCAAATTCCATTTCATACTCAGCATGGACTGAGAAAATCTATAAATATTATCCTCCTTAATCCACCTCAATATCATCTGCATCCTACCACTAGTCATTAGTCAATTTCATATTAAATTTATGCAGTTACATAAATGTTGAGATTTTAAACACCATAGAATTTTGGATGACTCCTAAAAAGAGATGTGAATGTATATATGATAATAAATGACACTAAACCTGAAACAATCCTTATGAAGTGGCTGCCTAATTACCAATCGTAAATTTGCATCTGGGCTTCCTTGCATCAGGACTATCTTTCATCTGAGCCAAGTATGAGACCGGGTGTACCCTTACAATCTCGAACAACAAACTCATTGACTTGGATAACTGATAAATTGTAGTTCTACTGGTTGAATCTTTGCTCATCTTCCTTCTTGTAGCTTGACCTGGGAATTTCACATAAAAATGCTTCTTGTAGTGGGATAAAAGGACTTTTGATTGAATGAATTCATAAGAAAGATTACAATGAGCCCGTTCTAGAACTTCACGGTAAAGTTATATTGAAACTTGGAATGTACACTATGAATAAAATTTTAGCAGGAAAGGATAATGAAAAGAAAATCATGTTCTGATTCAAGAAAAATGAATGTAAACTGGATAAATGATGTAATCCTTGTAGTTATCATCATATAATTAAGATTGTTGAGTACTTCTTAAACTGACTTGACAACAATTTGTGTCATGATTGTTTAAAATTGTTTTTGTTTGTCATTGGATTCCATTAGGCTCTAAAAGTATGAACGATTATTTCTGGTGATATGTATTTAATGGGCAATTTGTTTCCAGAATCAGTTCTTTATCTCAGGTCTAGCTGGTGATGAAATCATACGTAATCGTGTTCTAGAAGCATTATATAGGCGTATTATGCGAGCCCACAATGAGAAGAAGTGTTTCAGGGCTATCATAATCATACCTCTTTTACCTGGCTTTCAGGTACAAACATTTCTTTTTGGCTAACCTTGTAATTATAGAAAGTTTTTGGGTTTATTTAATGCATTAAATTTAATTAGGGTGGGGTTGATGATGCCGGTGCTGCATCTGTAAGAGCTATTATGCATTGGCAATATCGAACAATATCCAGAGGACGCAATTCAATATTACATAATCTCTTTGATCTCATGGGGGCCAGAATGCATGACTACGTATCTTTCTATGGTTTGAGAACGTATGGCAGACTTTATGATGGAGGTCCTGTAGCCACTAGCCAGGTATGCATGCAATTTTCTTCTATATCTACTATGCATCTCCCCCTTTATTCATTCCTGTAATCCATGAATCACAGGCATTATCTTTGACATCTCTGTAGTAGTTTAAGCCTTTAACCTAGTCGGTTGCTTGTTTAACATGCCAGTTGAAAGATGTGGTGGGTTCCCATGTTCAATTTAAGTTTGTAGAGAAGTTGGCTCTTTGAACAATAAAGCGTGTCATATAGAGTCAGCAATATGAGAGCAGTTACTTGTTTAGGTTGTTAACATTAACTGTTTCAGGGAACATAGCTGCCAAGGGAGAAGGTGATTCTCGGGCAGTTTATTAGTTTTTAAATTACAGGACTGATAGGGACGTAAAATGTTTTTTTGAGGGATACTGATCTGTTAACAAAATAGGCAAAAATCCATGCCAAGAGAAGTTTGTTGATGAAGATTGCTGTTTCACTGTATATTCGTTAGTCGATGGCAAAAACATATTAACTTGGTTCCATTTCTTCGTGAAATCTTTGCTCTAATTGGAATACTTTTTTCTGATAAAAAGAAAGTTTTTACTAGGATTGCTTTAGAGCTTCAATGTTTTAAAAAAATTTATAATAATTCAATAAAAGATCACCGCATACACCCTGAGTTTCTTCATCGGGTCCAGTTGTCACTAGGTTCTAAAGGAACTGCAAAGTATCTTATCAATAAAATTGGACTTAGAGCTTGTTTGATTCTCATTTTACCTCCACATTATAATTTCACAATGTAATTTATTGAAGTTCTCAGTAAGTTATGATTTTCCTGCATAAAGCCTGCACCTTTTACTGCATGCATTTTACCCGGTTGTTCTTCAGGATGTTTGTAACACAAAAAGTGCAGGACAGGTCACTTTCCTTATCATTGCCTTTGGTTTAAAGGAAGAGGGATGGAGTTATTTATTATATCACCATAATTTTTTCAAGCTTGAAGCCTTGAGTTGTATTTTCTATGTGGCCTGTTAAGAGTCCTGTTGTTTACTCAGGTATATGTTCATAGCAAGATCATGATAATTGATGACCATACAACCTTGATTGGCTCAGCCAATATCAATGACAGAAGTTTACTTGGATCGAGAGACTCCGAGGTAATGCCCAAAATTTTAATCAAATTTCCTAAATTAGATTTCCACAGGTCTAGCTTGCATCAGGTGCGTACAGCTCTCTCTAGTTTCTGATTGCCGCCCCAATGATTTGACAGATTGGTCTGCTCATTGAGGACAAAGAATGGGTTGAGTCTTGCATGGGAGGCAAATCATGGAAAGCCGGAAAGTTTGCATTGAGCCTTCGCCTTTCACTGTGGTCAGAGCACCTTGGTCTCCACGCGGGAGAGGTCGTGTATTTTTCACAGCTTTATTATAGCAACACCGATTTAAATTCCTCCATTAAATTTGAGTGAGAGTTGTAAAAGAGATTTTAATAATCTGAAATCACTTTTACTGTCCTTTTAGGTTAATGAAATACGAGATCCGGTTATTGATTCAACCTATAAGGATATATGGATGGCAACTGCAAAGGTCAGGGTCACCCAATGCCTTGAGCATATCAAGCTTCTGATTCTTTGCCGGATATAAGTTTTAGCCGCAAGCTTCATTTGGATGTTTTACTTCGAGATTTAGAAAATAAATCTTGAAGGAATGTGCAAGTTTTAGAATAAATAATTGGCTAGGCTTAAAAGTTTAACTCACTTTCCTTTTTGATTAACAGACAAACACGGCAATCTACCAAGATGTTTTCTCCTGTATACCAAGTGATCTCATTCATACAAGGTACGGCACAATGGTTTCCTTTCTTTTCCCAATCAACCCTCCGGTACATAGATCTCACGTGGTTGCACATGCAGGGTTTCACTCCGGCAATGTATGGCATTCTGGAGAGAGAAACTTGGGCACACTACCATAGATTTAGGAATAGCTCCAGATAAGTTAGAATTCTATGAAGATGGGGACGTCAAACGCAAAGATCCCATGGAGAGATTACAATCTGTGAAAGGACATCTTGTTTCTTTCCCATTGGATTTCATGTGCAAAGAAGATTTAAGACCGGTCTTCAATGAGAGCGAGTACTATGCATCACCTCAAGTATTTCACTGAGCATCACACTCTTAATTGAGAAATGAACATATATCATTATGAACAATCTAATTCTGTATTTTTCAAGGGCCATTGTTGGTCAAGAGAATACATGTATCTCGGTTCTGCATGTTTATTTGTACAGAGTCATAGAGGGAGGAGAAAAGGCGACAATAAGCACCAAAAGAAGAAATAGAGTTATATACAGGGATGCGTTATACTTGTGTACCTCAGAGGGATATTCTTTCAAAAGTGAAGCTCAGAATTTATCCTTTTCAGTTTTTAAAAGTGAAGCTCGGATATTCTCTCAGTTTTCATTGAATTGACATGAAAATGCAATGAATCAAGGGGTGGGGCAGATTTCTCAGTTCCTCATTCAAACTGCCTCGTCCAGTTGAGGGATATGATCCCCACACCCGCTCATGGGAATGGGAAAATATTTCACTATTTCAAGTAGTTTCGATTTAGCATTATATGATATGACATTATAGGGTGTTATATGACCATGTAATGTGTATTGAGAAATCTTATGTAGCGTGTTCTTGATGTACGCTATATGGTCATATGACACTATACATATGATTTTATATCATTTTTAACCTCAATCTCACAAAATAATCTAATTTCAATTTTCACAAATATTAAGAAAATTATAAATCATATTGTTGAAGAGGTTAAACTTATTATTTCTCTATTGTATCCATTCATTTTTTAAATATTACACTTTAAATAGTATTATTTGGTTGATTTCAATTAGCATTAAATAGGAGTATAAAAAGACTAAAAATTCTAGAGAGACATGAAAAAATGATATTAATAGGTGGATATTTTTATTTGGCACATTTGTATTAGATAATGAAAAAGTAGCGATGTATTCATCACCCAATGAATGTGTGCCACATAAGAATGTCACCTATTAATGTCACTTTAACATGTCTCTCTAGAATTGCTTAAAAAAGACCAAGAGTGATAGTTTAAGTGGTAAAGAGCAGTCTTTATCAAAACAAGATATTAGGTTCGAATCTATATCATTTTTCGAAGTTCCCAAATTGTATAAAAAAATAGAGATACAAAAGACAATTAATATTCTAATTACTTTTTTAATAGGAATGTGAACCATATTTTGAGACTAATGAAAAAAAAGAAACGAAAATTGGACCATTTTCGTGAGACGGAGGTAGTATTTATTTGTGTAATTCAAGTAGTCTTAATTTAGCATTATATGGTATGGTACCATATAATGTCATATAATCATGTGACCTGCATATAGGAAATCACAGCCATATGACATGCTTTAATACGCGCATGAGTCTGACGCCACATGAATATATGACATCTTATACAATTATATATATATATATATATACTAGTAAAGCACCCCTGCGATGCACGGATAGAAAAATGTGTAAAATATAACTATTGTAAAATTAAAGTACAAATGAGCAACATTTGTACATTAGTCGAAAATATAAAAGCAATACATGCAACGCTAAACATGATTTAAATGACAATATTCAATAGTAAATTCCAAATTACATAATATTTCCTTGTAACCGGCAAAATATACATAGACATGTTATCTAAAAATTAAAATTATATTAAATAACTAGGTTTATAGCAAATTAAATAACAAAATATTTTGATTTTTAAAACAGTTGAAAATAGAATCATCTTTGTTTGCAAAAAAAAAAAGAAAAAAAGAAAAAAAAGAAGAGAATCATCTTGCTCAACTATTTTATAAATCCGCGCACTTTTGGCTGACAATTTCTGTCACAAGAATCATCGTTATTACTTATTTGTTCACAAAAGTTTAACTTAGATTTGATAATGAAAACTTAAAATAAAATTATACTATTTGTGACTCACTTAACAATATCCACAAAAATGAGGTCGAGCCAGCATTGAAGAAATTTTCTATTGAATTGATATGTATAGTATTTTCCCAACTAACTCAATATGTGTTGGCCGATTAAAATAAAACTTCCAATGCCCATTAAAAATCATCGTTGATTTAGTCAACTTCTTCATTGAAATAATGAGTTTACAAAGTGCCAAAAAAAAAAAAAAGAAAAAATAACGATGCAAATGGTCACCCCAAAGATCACCACAAAAAAAATATCAAATTATGAACGCTTAAAAATTATATTTTTTATTTACATTATAGAGAGTGTGAGATAGCATTTTCAATTACTCAAAGCCATGAGTTAGAATTTTAGCAGAATGTTTTCAAGTTTCACAATTAGAACCAAATATATACAAGTTTGTAATTACCATGGGAAGAGAGCATGAGAAGAGAGACAGGAAAAGTATGGTCCCTGCAAAAATGATGGTATGAAGTTGCAAATCTTTCGCGATAATTGGATATTGAGAATGTGATAAGCATGGGTAAAATTGGGACAATGAGTAAATGCTAATGTTACATTTTTCTTATATAGAAAAATTGAAAATTAAAAAAATGGCAAAAGCTGCATAAGGTAAAGCGCGATTATAAAGACGGGTAGAGCGGAAAAAACCCACTAAATGACATCAGGAATCCTCTAAAAATTAAAATTATGAATCGTAAAAAGAAAAATCGGCAAAAGGGAAATATTCTAGAAGCTATTAAAAAATAACAAAATAAAAATAACTAAAACAAAATAAAGTTCAAAAAGAAAAAGAAAAAGTTTCGGCAAGAAAACTTCTTTTGATTTAGAGTAATATAGATATAGTTGTACACAGTATTGTACATAACCTATTTAATGACTTAAATACCCCTAAATTTACCTTTCCTGCAATTACTAATATCGAGGAGAGAAACCCATTCAACTTCAAACCACCCCTTCTGTCGTCGGCTCCATTTCTCCCAACCGGACTTCGATTTAGGGTTCCGACAGTGTACTGGGATACAGCCGATTTGGCGTGCAATTCCGTCCAGATCCTCGCCGACCACGTGGTAGTCGCCGGAGGCAGTACATGTGCGGGTAAGATGATTGAAATTTAAAGAACCCAGTTCGCTTCCAACCCACTCTCTCTGTCGATCTGTTGCTCCATTTCTCCCCACCCGACTTCGTTATGAATTTTCTTTTTCCACTGTTCATTGGCATAGCTGACGAATTTGGCTTAATGTGCATCTTTGAACCACTAAATGACTTGTGTGCACCGGCATTTCTGCCCATCTGTTTTATTTCATTTCATTGTTGTTTAATGCTAGTTTGCTCTTTGGTTTTTTCCCCCATCAGTTGGCTCAGTCCCCCCCCGCCCCCGCCCCTCCCCACCTTTGAGAACGCATTATGTGTGTTACCAAAAATTGCACAATTCATAACGAAATGCCAAGATTGCAAGAACATCCATATGATTAGAATGTATTTATATCCATAATGCTATATTCAAATAGCATTATTGTACATATATTTGTATACGTATCCATTAGGATTTCATCTTTGATGTTTTTACACCCTAATGATCAAGTTTTTATCTTTGATGTCTCAGATATATTTAATTCACTCAATTTCAGGAGACTTAAGTAGCTTTTCTTGAATTCTTATATTCTGAAATTGATTTATTTTTTAAACGATGTTTTCAATTCAATATTTTTTGTATCATTCAGTGTGGGAAGAAAAATTCTATACCATTTCCTCACGTGGCTGCAACAGCAATAAGCTCTGGTGCGTTAGTCATGTTAGAAGAATTGAATCCCTCCTCACCACACTTCAAGCAAGGGGCGTCAGTTCGGGTAACTGGAAAGTGTGTGTTCTGCTATTCTATTTTATCTGTAATGATACGTTGCTTTAATTTGACTGATGGGTGCTAGTGAATTAGCACAGGCATACGAACTTTGGAAAAAAGCAAGATAGGATTTGGGAGTTTCATTGTGTTCCTTTTGTTGAAAAGTAACTTTCTTCTTTTGCTGTTCGCGTTAATGGGAAGGGGAAAAGCGAGACACTGAAAAGCAGTAATGAGATTTATGTGAAACAAAGAGGCTTCCCGTCCCGCATCACCTGTTTATCTCTTAATAGTGAATAAGCATAGGTATATGCAAGTTATGATATTTCTTTCCTTCCCAGTAGAGGATGTGTCCAAGTAAATTTTTGTTTTGTTTGGGTAATATCTGTTTGTCTTAGTTTTTAAGTAATAATAAAAGTAACAATAAGTCATTTCTCTACTGTCAAATAAGTAGCTTGTACGTTTCCAACTTCACAAATTTAAAATTCTAAAACCAATAGAAAACTTTTCAAGCTCAGCTAAGCAAGCCTCAATATGAATAGAGCATCATGAGATGTGCTAACTGCCAACTGGTTGACCATCTCTCAATTGACTTTACTTCGATTCCTTTGCTGAGCATGAAAGAAATCATACATCTGAAAATGGTTGACATGACTTGAAATGCTGGTTCTTTAGTCCTATTCATTAGTTTCAATTTGTATGAGCGTAGAACATAAACATTTGGGAGTCGGAACATGCTATTACCCTGAAGTGGAGTGACCTGTGAGTTTGTGAGTTATACAGGAGCATCCATTGCACATAAGAATAGAAGAAAGTATGCTGGTTTACATATATTTATACGCAGGGTTCTGATCCAATTTTCTTTTTCAACCCCTAAAGTCCCCGCCCTCCAGGATGTGCACTTATACGGGGTTTTCAGGGGATTTTACACAAGTTCAAGCACATGATAGCTACTTACTTGGCAATGCTTATCTTCAGTGTCACAGAAGTTTGGGATCTGATTGTCTTTTGGTGCCTTTTAGGCTCAGGAGTTCAACGTTGAAGAAGCTATAGCTATACTTGTTGATGGAGGTGTGACCTTGAGAGTTGATACAAAACACTTGAGCATCAATCTACACCCAGGTTCTATCTATCAGTTCATTGGTGAACTACAAATAGAACCCGAAAATAAGGTACAGAGATCTCATTTTATCTGCGATATGGATTCTCTGAAGTTGACGATGCAGTGTGCTTCCTACTTGTAATAGCTGGTGGCATTTCCCCTCAGTTTTGTTAGGCTTTGGTTCTTGTTTGTGCATCTTGTGCTACTGTTGATTTCTATTTATCCTCGTATCAGGCAACACTAAAAGCATGAGTAGGCAGGACTGTAGATGGCATTGACCTCAATCTCTACTGGCAGTCACTCCATCTCTTGAGGGATTTTCAAGCTGACCAAGATAACAGTCTAAAAGTTTAGAATAGAATCTTCTATTGTAGCAATATGGGCAATATGTACATTATCCCCTTGGCGGTTCAGTTTTCAACTAAATGTGTGAATTTGATGTTCAAGTGAAATGGGTTAACTTTAGCTCAAAATCAGCGCCTGTTGGCCTTTATTGTTTTGTGTGGACATCCACACACTAGTTAGCAAACAAAGGGGTTGAACAGTTATAGGAATGACATCTTCATCAGCAAAGCATGTTGCTCGATGTACTGGAATATAACAAGCACAACCAGTCAATACATTTCAGTCCTCCAAATCTGCTTTATCATATAATTATCTTTTTCAAAATTGAGGCTGCAGCTTAATGTTTGATTTGAAGATCATATTGATGTCTGCGAAGAGGAAATTCAGTGTCATTTCCTGGCTGAGCCAATTTTTTACCCCATTTTTCTATGCAACAATAGTACAATACTGAGATATACATCACATGTCTCAAGAACTGAGCATAAGCAGAGAAGTAGTTGGAAGTGATTTATTCAGAACCCCCAACTGAGTTTTAAGTACGGGATCGTCCCATTTGTCTAAGTGGACATTTGACTTGTTTGATTTGCACTCCTACACATTTTGATCATTACATAACAATCATGCAACAGAACACGAGGGTAAATGAAACCTCTGAAAGAAGGTTCCAAAGTAAGTTCCAACCGAAGAACATGAATCTCCCAATGGTTTTCTTATCCAGTGGGGCGCAAAAGCGGCAAAAATCCAAACCAGTACAAGAAAATGAAAAGCAATAATAATAGTAATTGTAATAAAAATAAAAATCAAGTATTTTTCAAATTTTATACAATACAACATACCAAACATGTCAACACACGGTTTTCCCAAAGGAATCCAGATATCTAGGAACCCAATAGTACTTGAGACAATATCCTTGTTACAGTGCTACATTTTTTTATTATAACATCAAAATTCACTTCGGGATTGTCTTCCCAAGGACCATGCGTATTAATCAATTAGAAAGAACAGACTGGATAAAGGTTGAGGTTTAATTTCTCTGAATATTCACATTGCTATCTAACGATCCCTCTTTTGACTTATATATACACTGTAGGATCCCTACTTGTCAAGGTAAAAAAGAAACAAAAAGAAAAAGTTGACCAATATCAATATATTTTTGCAACATATTTAGTCATCGTTACTCGTTAGCATCTTCCTCATTTTCTAGCTGTATGATCAATTGTTCCATCACTTTCTTGTACATAGGCATATAGTGATCGTTTATCATAGTCCTTGATAGCCGGAGCTTACTGTACAGTTCTCGTGGTGTCTCGTAGATACCTACATGCTCGTCTACTGAACCATCATCCTTTGCCTCTGGTATAGAAACCATATGCATTGTCGTACCTGGAGGATAAAAATGGAGATTCTCTGATACATCAGAGGACGAAATGGGTGTTCGACTTTCAACTGCATCTGACAGGATGTGCTCCTCCTCTGTTATTTCCTCTGCCGCAGCTGCAGCTTCTTCTTCCTGCCTAGCATCCACTTTGCTGTCCTGCCTCTGGAGCTCCTTCTCAAGTTCGTACCACAGCTCGTTTTCCGTAATATTCTCCATAGTTGATGTTGCCACCACTTTATCCCTGCGAGGTTGATCGTCATCGTCATCAGTCTCATCTATTCCAGATTGTTCAGACGAAGAACAGTATTCTGCCTTGTTCACGTCCAGATCTGTGCTGATTTCTTCACTTGCTATAGATACAGACATCCTGTCGGGAAGAATAGGGGTGGCCTCCGGTAAATCCTGCGTTAATGGAACCACAGCACGACGGCGGGGACCCATACATGACCAAGATGACATGCTCGAGCGAGTCCTAACAACAGCTTGAGCTACATCTTGTGCTCGCTTCATCACAACCTGTAATCCACCAAGCAGAGGTCAACCTTCCACGGTTTCAACATAGTGACTTTTTTCCCCAAAAAAATAAAAATTCAACAATCTGAATAAAATAACATTATCTAACCTATGTATAAGAAAGCAAAATGAAATAATTGCTACAATGAATAAAGATTAAGGACTATTAGTGCAATAAAGACGTGCCATTATAAAGAAGTGTATTGGGAATATAACCAACCGCTTATAATGTAAACAAATTTGTAAGCTTAGCTTAACATACTCCAAATCTAGAACTTGTTCTCTTATCCTAAAGTATGTTAACATGGCTTGCCTAAACTTGATTACATGAGTAACATAGGGTAAGATCCATTATTTGCTTTGATACAAGAATATTCACAGGAAAGGCTGTAACATCTAACCTCAGTGCTACTCGAGACAGGGCGCAGAAGTGCACCAGCGCCAACGACCCTTGCTTTAGCATTTGCAATAGATGGAAGACGAGATCCAAGAGCAGTGGCAGAGCGATAAAGGACCTTTAGAACTCTGTTCTGCTCAACTTGATCACGCAGATCGTTTGACCACGACGATGCTGTTACCTGAAGACAGAATGGATTTGACAAGAATTTACAACTCCAATTGCTAAATGAACTCATCTTAAAATTAAACTGAGATATCATCAAGGACGTCTCCCTTCAATGATTCCGAAAAGAATAAGAATTACCACACCTCTGAACGAAGATCATCCACAGAAGCAGCTGAAAATGTAGGCACCAGATCAGAGCCATTGATGATAGTAGTAATGAAGTGTTTCCCTGATTCTGCCAACTCCCATGTCATACAGGCAGCTGCAGGCAAAAGGTAATAGTAATAATCAAGCAATGAATGATATTGATTCTGTCTTTGATAAGAACAACAAATTAAGAAATAAAGAGCTTTTCTTTTCCCCCTGAAAATTTGATAAACAATGGATGCCACATTTTGATATTTCAGAATCAACATCACAACACCATGTCAACAGCAGCAGCAAACTCAGTCTGTCTTAATTACAATGAAATGAACATCAAATCACCATGTGAAACCCTTCTCTCCACTCCATTCATTTGCTACAATGTGTAGAAACCACCCAAGTTGATTTTCTAATCTATTCCGATATGGAGCCATGTCCACAATCCAACATGTATTCTAATTTCTTATCCTATTAATCAACCTATGGTAACACATCCATCTTAAGATCCTATGTTTTGGCAACTTCATATAATAGACACATGTTCTCTAATGCCTTAATGCAAAATTAGCATAATAAGCCTTTTAATGTTACAAGTGTTTATCTTCTTTTATTTTGGTTCACGTTCCATCCTAATCATATTCATTTACATAATCTGTGGGAGGCTGTTGTTAGCAACGGAGCATAAATACCTAAGAACCTGTTTTGGGGGGCATCATAGTGATGACTATCATCCTTACCCTAGAACTATAGCCAAAGCCCAGAACAGGCATTCAACAATCTCTGTTTCTACTTACAACCTCTAGATTCCAAAGTACTCTAAAGTATTAACTTGTTGTTTTCCACTTCATATTTTAATATTATTAATGAAACTCGTCGCCGAATTACAGCCATTAAGGATCTTGTTACGGATGTAACGCAAAAGATAATCTCCACCTCAAGCAAAAAGATAAACTCAAATACACATCTAGAAGCAAGCCTACAGTTAAAACCTATAGGGACATTATCTGATACCACCTACACCACAAGCAACAGGTCATACTCAGTTTTCTAATCATACATCAGCCAATCCAAAGGAAGGAGGAGCATTATATCATGGAAAAGACCCGCCAAATTTAGTTTAATCAATGAAGCACATTGCAACATGCCTGGTGCAAAGGTGACACAGGTGCTTGAGGACAATTCTTTCTGTTCTCGAAGGATGTATGTTAGAAGCGCAGCGGTACCACCACCAAGTGAATGACCAACAATCTGTAGAAAAGGCGGGGGGCTTGGTCATATTTCTAACAAAAGAATCAGTAATCAGGTATGTAAATGAACTTTTACAACAATAACGCTTAACAAAGTTAGATATCTAAAAGGCATGGGGTGATAGAGACTACACATTATTAGCAAATGATTTTTTTCCCTGAATTTCTCTCTCTCAAGTTATGCCGACTAGAAGTGGATATCATTATTATTTGATTATGACAATTCATCTGACATATCAAGAGCAGGATACAAACACACCCAAAAAAAAATGGGGAATACTCTTATTTACCTCCCACCTCCACCCACAGGAAAAAAAGGGAAAAAAATAGGATAAGAAATAATAATAGCTAGCAAAGCATACAGAGGTAAGATCAACTTTACCTTGACTTCATAGTCAGGGTATTGTTCAAGGGCCTTGAGCAAGAAAGGAGTACTTAGCTTTGCTATCCACCGAGCAGCTGCAACCATCCCACAGTGTGCATATCCCAAAACCAGATTGCTAATTCCACCATCATATAAAACTGAATGGTGAAAGGGGACAACTGCACCTGTTGCTGCAGTCAGAGTATCTTTAATACTATGTGTACCACGAATCAGAAGAAGGATGCACTTTGAGTTTTCATCCCGTAAAATGGTAAAGGCAGGTTTCAGAAGCTGCAGAAATAGATTTTGGGTATCATAAGTTAGCAAGAAAATAAAAGTAGATATATTTGGGTGAGCACTGATGCACTATAGACAATCATACCCCTGCTTTGGGTTTCTGGAGAAGGACATCTGCTTCAGAGATAGCCAGCAGACTCCAAAAATATTGGAAATGGCTTCTTCGAGAACAGATAGCAAAATGTCAACAGTTTCAAATAGTGATACAATTGAGCAATAATTTCAGGGCCTTTCAGACGCACACAACTTTCACCAGCATATACACTTGCAACTTGTAAATAATCCTGCGAAATCATTGTACTCAAAAATTATAAAATTAAGCTGGTCTAGAAAAAACTCCGCAAGTAGCAAGTGAGATAATGACTGCAATTACAATAACATGCAAAGGCCAATGTCTCATAAGTTACAATATCACTAAAGATGATGATCGTAATCCGCAATTTTTGTTAGGATGCATTGAGAGCAGAAATAGGAGCCAAGGTTACATTAAGACAAAGCACTGAGCAAAATTCAGCCTTCACATTTGCACATCTATGATTGATTATGAAGCAACTCTATTGCATTACACCATATAACCCGCTATTATAGACCACACTTTTCAGCATCTTCCCTATTCCTTCAAGGACGATATGCAGAATACAGAATGATGTACGTAAAATTGCATTTCTTTTACCCCCTATTTTCTTCCATTTCATGCTTTAGTCCTGCTAGAATCTCAGCTGCTTAAATGCTATCAACTTGCATAAACTCTTTCTACTCTTTTTAATCCACGAACATCCTAATTTTCATCAATTTACTGCTCAGGCCGTATCCAAAATGTTAATAAAAAACCAGCACTTCATTAACATTCTATTATAAAAACATAAACCTTAAAATGCCTAAAAATGTTTCATCAAAGTTCCTCGCTTTTTCAACAATCCTATTGCATAATCTATATAATACCAATAAACCTCAAAATTTTAAGAATTTGCCCATATAATACAAAAAAGGTTTTGCAATATTAGCCAAAACATAGATTAAACCTTAAATCCCCAACCCAGAACTTCAACCAAAAGAGGGGAAAAAGGGAAGAACAACAATAACAATTCAGAAACCTAAAGGTATGAAAGATCGGAAGAGCGTCGTAAGAAAGGATAACCCCTACCTGCCTTCGAATAAGATAATTGATCCCGAAAGCCAAGTCACCGATTGGCCATTTCCCAAGCGTCTCCGTGTACGTAAACCTCAAAGTCTCCGAAAGCGTGGAAAACGTCTCAAGCCACGTGCCAGGCGCCTGAGCTGGACGCCGAGCCAGCCGCTTCTTGGCCGATCTACTCTTGGCTTTCGAATACTCCCCGTTGCCGGAATCATCATCCTCGGCCGCAGCCGATGACATCCTCCGGCTCAGGACGTAGTACAAAAGCGCCACCGCCCCCGCCGCCGTGGCCTCTGTCGTCGCCGCCATCAGATCAAGGAATAATTACACTGATCACTACAGATACGTATATCTATCTGCAATTGATTATCAAGATGAAATTTTTATGCAAATTTGTAGCTGAAAAGGTAAAAATCTTCAATTGGGGGACAAAAGTTACAGAAAAATTAGGGATTACGAGGATCAAGAAAGGGAAAATTGCAAGGATAATTTATTAATATTTATAATAATAATTATTATGTATACGTATACGTGTGTATGTAAATGTGTATTTTGAATCTATACATACATATATTTCATGGGTTTATCTGCAGCGAAGCTATGAAACGAAAATGCAGAATAACGGTGTTCATGTGAAATGACACCACTACCCTTTTAAATTGTTTATGAGCAGCGTTTTAAAAATTTCACCCAAACAACGCCTATAGTCAAAACTTTTCATTGTTGGGATCAAGGGGTTAGCCAATGTAATTAAGGGTTTAACCGCTTACCGGGATTACTTGGGTTCGAATCCCCACAATCCCCATCTCCCATCCCCCTTTGTACAAAAAAAAAAAAAAAAAAAGGAAAAAGACCTTCCTTTTTTTTCCAGGAGCACAACGCGCACACATCTTAGTGACACAGCATGTTATATAACAAAATCATAATAATTTTATTTCTGTTAAAAAAAAAACAGTCTTGTCATTGTGTGAATGGTGTGGTGTTTCGCTTGTCATGTTTTATGACCGTACTCTAGTTTTGACCCTACATCGCTAATATAACTTGTCGGTGTGTGGCTTATACTCAAAACTTTTTTGGGTAATTTACATTTAACGTCCCAACTTTTTTAACGAGTGAGAGATCACATCTCTAACATTTATTTCTGCTTATGTGAGTCCTCAACCTTTTACATAAATTCCCCTCCAAGTCTCCACTAACAGAATACGTCAAATTCTACCGTTAACTATCAACGTGTAAAATAGGTAATTTACACTTAACGTCCTCAACCTTCTGACCTTTAACAGATTACGTCCCTAACCTTTATTTTTAGTGTTGTGGGTCCTCAACTTTTAATGAAATCTCTTCCCAAGTCCTCATTGACACTTTTTATTGGTTGAAACCATTAAATTTTCATAAAAGGGTAATTTTACCCTCGTAAAAGATTGAAAACTTAGGCGAAATTACTTTTATATCATTATTATCTTTTTTTTTTATTACAAGGGAGATGAAAGGGAGGGGATGGGGGGATTCAAACCCAGATATCTCCGGTAAAGGGTAAGGCCCCTGACCACTTGGGCTATCCTTGATCCCCATCATTATTATCTTTTTAAATTAAAAATTAAAAATATAGAAAAATAATATAAAAATTAATTAAAATACCCCACCCCACCCCAACCCTTCGTCCGGATATAATAGAGTCGTCCCTGGGTTTAGTCAATGATGGACTTGAGCAGCGGCGGTAGCTAGACTGCAGAATCAGCCCACAGTCCCTCAAAAATATTTCAGAGGTGAAGGAGAAAAATAGTCTCAACGAGAGAATCTATTGTTCGATGTCGATTTAAAGACTCCCTCACTGCCCGCACCACTATTAGTTGGCCAAAATGGGTTGATAGAAATGAAGGAATCGTCAACGTTATTAGTTTTACTTCGTCGACAACTTTATTTATATCGTTGTTGACAGGGGGACACTGAGAGCTTACAGCCATCGATATTGTCAAAGTTTCATATAACCAACCTTTTCACAAAGGTGGGTTGTGGTGTTTGCTTTTTCATTTTTATATTATTTCCCTATGTTTTATTTTATTTTATTTTTTGTTAGTTTATTTAAAGAGATAATGATATAAATGCAATTTCACCTAAAGTTTTCAACCTTTTATGTGGGTAAAGTTGTTCTTTTATGAAAATTTAACGGTTTAAATGGATAGAAAGTGTCAATAGGAACTTGAGTAGAGATTTTCTTAAAATTTGAAGACCCATGATATAAAAAATAGGGTTAAAGATGTAATATATTAAAAGTTAAAAGGTTAGGGATGTCAAATGTAAATTATCCTTTTTGCACGTAGTTGGTTAACGGCAGAGTTGGACAGTTTCTGTTAGTGGGACTTGGAGGGAATTTGTATAAAAGTTGAGGACTCACAGAAGCAGAAATAAAGGTTGGGGACATGATCTCTCACTTGTTAAAAGGTTAGGGATGTTATGTGTAAATTACCCAATTTTTTTAGACAAGAAGACAGTGGGCACACACTACACACAGACACCATACGCTATCTAACAAAACAATTTGTTAGACGCAAAATGACATATATGCCACACACACACTCACGCGTTATGCAAGCGATGTGGGATCTAAGATCAGAATATGGAATACCACAAACACAGCACCACACTATTCATATCGCAACACATTACACTTTATCATATATTGATTGTAATTTAAAAAGTTATAGAAACACGACAAAATATCTGAATGTAGATGCAACACTATTGGATAAGACTTATCATGAGCATTTAAAAGTCGAAAATGATCTCCTGCTAGATGTCAATGTGCACACGTGACGAGAGATTATTGAGAAAATATATACACACCGGACCTCTCGTATGTGGAGGTCCACACAATTGTCCCAAAATATTCTCACGTATGACGGGATAATCATGTCATACATCTGATGGGAGATTATTACTGATTTAAAAGTTGTAAGATGCGACAAAATATCTGAATCTACACATGACGATGTTTGATAAGACTTAGATATGCACCTATTTCGGTCTCCTATGAGGATTTTTTTTTTCCTTTTTTTAAAAGAAAATTAACAGGTTGTTTAATTTCTTTATTTTTTCCTTTTATAAATTTACCTGTCATGATTTGAATATTGATTTAACAACTACTTAATAATCATCATACATTTTAAACTTTAATTAAATCTCTATCATTTATTTTCACTTATTTTGAATTCTTTTTATAAATTATAAAAATAAAAAGCTTCAAACAAGCTTTAAGAATATTATTCATTAAGAGATCATGCCCCATAACCGCACTCAAATACCGTGGCCGTGGGGAATATCCCGTGCAACTGCATTCGAAATTACTGGAAAGGGCAACAGAGATGGCGTGGACAGTGTTTGACTTGCTTTTTAAGAAGTTAATTGGATCAAATCAAATCCATTTTTCAAATTAAAATATTTTTTAAAGTAATTGGAGTAAAAGTTTAAAACATATTTTATTTTAAAAATGGGTTGGAGATCGCCTTATCCTATCATATTGTCTTAATCAATTATCAAATTGGAGAGGATAACATTTTTTTATGTACTCGATCCTGTCTCCTGCTCTGGTTCCTTCATCATACGAGACGTGATTTGAAACTAATAACATTAATTCGACTCTTATTTTCTATATTTTTAATTTAAATACAATTTGACATATTAGAAAAGTAATGAAATGGAATAACCTGTCATGTAAATATACGATAATCTTCAAGGTAAAAAGAATTAACATTAAAAAGTAAAAACGTCATTGTGCACTGAACTTATACTTAAAAAAAGAAAAGGTATCTCGGCTATTAACTTTTAATTGGTTCTAAGTTTGCTAATGAGCCTGAAGTATATTTAAGAGACAACTGTAAATATAAAATGTATGTTTAAGAGAAAACTGTGAATATAAAATGACTTGTTTGTGGTCAAACATACAAATTTCGACTGTAATTAAAAAATGATGAAATGAAAGCAACGTAGAAGGTGCGCATGATAATACTATTTAAATAGTTAATCAATTTGATTACTAGCAGAACAACGTTGAAGGTGGGTATATTTAATATTTTTTTGGAAAGCGGGCATATTTAATATTTAGATATATACCGTTAATCGGATTATTACTGGTGGTAATTAAAAATTAAGAATGGCAATGGGCTGTGTAACATCTCCGAAATTTCTACAAATTAAGGTAAGTAAAGAAATTGTTGTTTTGAAAGAATTACTTGATATTATTGTAAGATTGCTTGAAGATTAAAATATTGTTATTGAATTGACGCTAAAGAAAGATCTTGGATGACAATTGACATAAACGAAAGTATAACGACTAAATTGATATGAACTAAAGAGTGTGGACTTGATTGAGAGATAATGTAAGGGGAAGGACTTCTTGGGCAATTTCCCGACAAGTGTGCGGCGCCACATCGCGCCACTTGTCACGAGGTGATTTGCGCCACTTATCATGATATGATTGGCGCCACTTGTCACGATGTGATTGGCGGAACTCAAAAGTTATTAAAATTAGCTAAATCCTAACTATTATATATAGGGGTTAAGAGTTTCATTTTGCTTTCAAACAATTTTCTCTTTTCTCTCCCGAACACCAAAATTCCTCCAAAATGGTTTAGGGAAGGAGAAAACCAATAAAAACCGGCCAAAATACCTATTTGTCCTTTGAAAAGAGTCTCTTATCATATATGGAAGGATTATAGCTTGAAAGATAGCTTTAATTGAGGAATATCAAAACTTTAAGAATACTTCTTCACATAGATTATTCGAAGAATATTTGAGGTGGGTAACCTAATACTTTGATTCCTTTTCTACATGCATACAGTTTTGATAAGATAAGTGTGTATTTGATTGATGATTTTGATGAGACAAACATGGATTTGAATGCATTATTATTGAAAAAAAGATCTGTTTATTGCATTTGTATCGCTAGTTAATACTCTACCCGTTTTGAATTGCTTTGTGATTGTATGGCCTTAGCCATTCTGAATTGTTTCCTGCACCATGACCTATTCAATGATCCCGGAATAGGGAATATTAGTGTGGTGTTTGTTTTGAATTGGAATCTCGGTATGGGTCTACCGGGGTTCATTGTGGATCCACTTAATTGAATTGATATGAATCTGGCGCGCACCACAGGTAGTAGTTTAACTAGTGATAGAGTCCTTTTGTGCATTGAAAAGCTTTGTATATGCAATGATTTGCTTGGAAATGAGTTTTATAAACGAAAGGTGAATCAAAGGATTGTGTTATTCACTGAGTACATTGTACTCACTCCCCACTTATTACAATTTTTGTAGATATTTGGAGTCATAACAATTGAAAAGCAGGGCAAGCTGGGAGTTGGATCGCGCTCGCGAATGGGAGTAGAGTTGTGCATGTGGTGTAAACCTGTTCTTGAAACTATCACGAATTTATTACTTTTACACCTCTATAATATATATGTTTTACATCTTATAACATATAAGACAGTAGAGAGATATAATCTTTATATTTATTTGAATACTACTTTTCATTGTAAAAATTTTCTAATGATTTGGGCACACCTTGGTAATCAATGAAATATGTTTATTAATACAATTTCTTGTGTTTTATATTTCTTAAAAAACCTAGCTTTAATATTTCTTTAAAAGGTTGACGATTTGTTAACTTATGAAATTATCTTTATCTATTAAACTTAGTAAGATAAGATAAATTGGATTGTTTCGCACGTCCCGTCCCCGTTATTTGAATAAAAACTTCCACTACAGAATTTGTGAATTACCATAAGATATTCGAAAAATATTGTAAAGTTAGCGGGGGCGTGATAGACTGGATATGGCAGATAGCATAGGGCCTACCCATTTAAAAAAAAAAAAAATCTTGTCCCATTCCTGTACTTATGTCCACTTATTCTCATTTTTTAGCTTAAATAAATAATAGTATTATAAACACTCTAGTGACAATGGTGATTGAAAATAAGTTTCTTGATAGGTTTCATCATTATTTCACTTCTCTAATCAGCTGAGTTTCTGATAAATATTTATTTTATTGACATAAAGCGATTAAACTTACAAGTTGAAACTGTGATACTCTTCTCCAACTCATTCTCGAGTCCAACCAAGCTCCTTGATTCCTTCTCGGCCCAATTACCTAGGCTGAGCTAGTCTCCATCCCAATAGAAATCGAGTACCAGCATGTATCGATTTGACGGCTATTTTACCATCCCCAATTTAATAACCCCCACCACTAATCTCCAATAATTTATGTAAATTGTTGTATATGAGGCATTGGCGAGTAGAAGGCCATTGAGTAGCTGCATATATCAATATGCTGGATCAACAAAACCTTGAACAAAAAATCTTCTCTCCCACTTTTTCATTTTTTACATTCTAGTGAAATTATTCTTTAATGATCCTGGGGAAAAAAAGAAAGAAAGAAACGATTTCGACCTTTATGAAGGATCAGAAACCATCAGATCGGATATATAGCAACAAAGGTGATTGTACAGTGGTTGGTTTTATTTGAGTAACCTATGTATAGTAGAAGTTTGAGTTTCTGCTTTTGTTGTTTGGGTGAAGAAAATTTCCAATCTTGTGAGAGAAAGGAGATGGGCATTGAGCAAGTGTATGGAAAAAAAAAAAAAAAAAAAACTCCGCTGGAGATGGCAGGAAGAATGAACAGAGAAATGGGAGAAATCTATCTCATGCAAAACGGGAAAAGAAATGAGAGAAATACAAGGAAAAGAAATTTCAGAATAAAACTATATATTCAAGTTTTGGTGACTTGGCAATCTAACCGGGGCGTAGCTAGGAATGCCCCGCCTCCGCCCTGTTTATCAATACCCCGCTCCGTACCCATCCCAAACTGGGGGAGGGGTAGTTCGGGGCGAGTACGAGAAAAATATCTGTTATCCACCCCGTTTAAAAAATCTTAAAAAAAATGGAAACTGCATAAAAAAAAATTCAAATGATATCAATCTCGTCAAAAAATAATGCTCTTAATAGTTAACAAAATTATATAAAATAAAATAAAAATACAACATTCAAACACATAATAAAAATAAAAGTTCAACTTCAAGTATAAATGTTAGCTAATATAAAAATTTAACCAAAAAAAGAGGTTGGGTAAAGTTATCAAGACTTATTGCTTTAACTTGAGTATCAAGGTTTGATTCTTCACAAGCTCTTCCATATCAATTTTTTTTATAATTAAAAAAGAAAGGACTATCGGTTAGGGCGGCCAATACCTGTGCCCAACCCGTTAAGAATTCGGGGGCGAAGAGTTTCGCCCTCGTACTCATCCCAATAGTTAACGGGGCATTCAAGGGCAGGTCCTCGCAGGTATCGGGTAATTGCTATAAAATTATCATTTTTAGGCGTTGCTCCCATGCCCTCCTCCCAAAATTTTATTTTATATTATTATTATTATTATTTTGCTTTTAGCTTGTAATATTAATATATATTTATATATATAAGTTAATTTAGTCATGTGTACTCTACGGCTCACCCTTCTAGTTCACCCTTCCAATATCGTCTGACTTCGCCACTCCGGCGCTACTTATCTAGAGGGAAAGTGGTTTTTTAGTTTAATTGCCATTTTTATATTGAAAGATGGATAGATAATTATAAATAAATGAAGACATACACTTATTCAATATCTAATAAAAAATACCAACTATATTGGAAATTGATTTCCAATCTAAGCAAATAGCATTATTTAGGTGAGTCCCACTATTTGTAGGTAATCATTCCGATAATTTTTTTAAAATAACGTAAATTTTTCTTCAATCAAACAATACACACGCGGGGCAGAGGCACTTATGGCAAAAGGGGGCAATTACCCCCTTAATTGTCACGCTCCCGCTAATTTTTACAATTTTCTTGAATTATTTATATCGGTGAACAAATTCGATAGCGGAAGTTTCAATACAAACAACGGGAACGAGACATACAAAAGCAAACAAAGTGTATTTGTTTTGTAAAGTTTAACAAAATAACATTACAAAACAAGCCAATTGATTTTAGCTTATAGAGTATAACAAAAAATTAAAGCTAATAACTTAGACTAACAAGTTAAATTTTAAAGAATTATTGAAAGTAGATTTTTCAATAAAAAGTGAAGAACACAACAAGTATATTAGTAGGTATAATTCCTTGGTTACCAAAGTAAGGCCAAATCATTATATATTATAAAGCGTGAAAATATATGTATTATATAGAGGTGGACATACTTATTACTGCAAAAGGTATTAAATTCATAATTACTTTCGTAGTTGTTTCAAAGATAGGTTGTTGCTACATGCACTATTCTACTCCCGGTCGCGAGTATGCCCCAACTCATGGCTTGCCTTACTTTTTAAATATCATATCTTCAATCACATACAAAAATTGTAGAATAGGGGAATGAGTACGAAGTATTAAGTGAATAACAAAACCCTTTGATTCACCTTTTATTTGAGAAATTCATTTTCGAGAAAACCATTAAATGCACAAAGCTGTCAAATGTACAAAAGGGCTCTATCACTATTTAAACTACTACCCGTGGTGCGCGTTAGATTCATATCAATTCAATCATGGCCATGTACAATTAAGTAGATCCACATTTGAATTCCGATTGACCCCTAGTGGAATTCCAAATAAAACAAATACCACACTAATCGTCGCCTATCTCGATATCATTAGATGACTCCTAGTATGGCAACAAAGCAAAGTAAAGCAAATACAAAACGGGTAGAGCAGCTAGTGATTCAAATGCAATAATTATTCTTTCTTTTCAATACATCAAAATCCATGTTTATTTCATGGGAGACTTCAATCAAAAACCATGCTTATTGTATCAAAATGTTATAAATGCTAAAAGAGAATCAAAGTACTAGTTACTCACCCCTTTAACTTGATTTTTCCAAAGATTCTTTAAGTTGTTGATAAATGTCTTCTAAACCTTCATTTTCCTCAATCAAAGTGGTATTTTAAGTTGTATTCATTATATATATGATATGATGAGGGGTCATTTCCAAGTGTAACACTTAAAGTTTGATAGGTTTCAAGGGTTGCTTTTCACCCTTTAGTATTTTGGACGATTTTTCATTTATGAAAAGCTTGAGATTTGCTAACGAATTAAGACAGTTAGTCTTGATATAGAGGTGGAAAGGAAAAGAGGAAGAAAGAGGTCCGATGGGATAGGGAGGTAAGATGGATAGGTTGAAAAAATCTCCATCCCCTCATCTCTATTTATATTTGTTATAAACATCTGAATTTAATTAGTTTTAATAAACCTTTGAGTTTCGTCGACCAGAACGCGATACGTGGCTCGATCTGGCTGTACACTTGGAAGGCATGCGGCTAATTGCTTGAGAAGTCCTTATATTTCGGGTTGTCTTGTGGTTTGGTCATAAAACTTTGATCAATATTACTTAACGTCCTTTCACTTAACGTAGTTTTTCAATTAAGTGGCTACACTTTAAGTCATACTAATCAATAGCCACATTCTTGTCTCTAGGCTTTGCTTGAGTAACAATCTTTGCATTTTGTGGCATCTCGAGCGGTTATTCTGTCATCGTCAAAATATTTACATTTGTCAATAGCAAACTCGTGTGGTTATTCAATCATTGCCAATAACCAACTTCTAACTTCAATTCATTGTCAAAACATCGATCATGTTGTCAATAATCATACTTCTTGACATTTATTTGTGTAATAATCTTGCAATAATTCAAATACGATTATACTGTCATATTTCAATTCAATTTTGAGTGGCAAACTCTCAACTTTGAAGTACAATACAATTATATTTCTTGGTATTCATTCGAGTGATAAATTTTATAACTTTACAATTTATGCAATTCAATTCGATCACTTTATCATAATCTTGTAACCTTTCAACTGATGCAAGTTCAAGTAACTTTCTCGTCATTATTAAATTGATGATTTTTTTGTATAATTTGTTTATAAAATTTTACATGATGTTACATTAATGATTTTGAAATATTCCATTAGTTATTATATAAAAAAAGGGGATAATTTGTTCAGTTACACCACAAAGGAAATTCATGGAAAAGGTAAAATAGGGTCTCGGACATTTGGTGATTCAGTGCATGTAATTCTTAAACCATTACTTAATATTATTATTATTATTATTATTATTATATTAATTCAATTCACAATTCATACTCCATCACATGAGTTGTCTACTATGACAATAATAATAATAATAATAATAATAATAATAAAAAATGGATAACCCTATATTTCATTACGGCTTGACTCTTATATTCATCTCTAACATATTGGGTTTTCATATTTCTTGTACAATTTGTAAATTGGTTCATCACCGTTATCCACTACAATCCACTAAATAGTCACGATCTTTTTCACAATTTGAGGTATAAACATCTTAATCACTTCTTATTTCTTAAACTCTAGATCATTTAAAATTTGAAATATAAACAATATATAATGTTTAATAATTAACATGTTATTGTGATTTGGGATGAATTTTCATGAATTGTTCAATATACTACACTTTAATGTTACTAGAATTCTCCCTTAAAAAATTGGTACAAGAATTATGGAGCGTTTTAAATTGTCTATTGAAAAATAAGTTGTTTAATCTTAAGTTTAGATTGTTTATATTAATAATTAGTTACTTTGTTTGTTAATGTTTGTTATTATAATTAGTTTGATTCGTATCTAATTTTTTTATTAGTGATAAGTTGGTTTTGGCAAAATAAATAAAGAAATAAATAATCAAGTATGCAAAATAAATAAATAAATAATCAACTACATCAATGGCGTAGCTAGGGGGCATGGTGGGCTCTCCCTAAATTGGAATTTTTTTTTGTTTATATATACAGGGTAATTAAACCGTATGTATTATACGTCTCACTCTTCTGACTCACCCATGTAATAACGTCTGACTCTGCCATTGAAGTACAACTATTAGTATACAAGTTTGTGACACTGGGTTTAATTCTCTATAGTGGAGAAAGTATATTTTGCAATGAATCTTCCGATCTAAGACTCGATTGCGGAATCGAATTGGAGATCAATAGTTAAATGATAGTTTGATTGCTTTACATTGAGAATAATGTATTTGATGAAATTGATAATGATGCAATCATGCGACATTATCAAAGTATGAAAATTCGGACTTTAATAATGTAATTTAAAAAATTCATTATTCTCCTTCTATTGTTTTCATTTCATTTGTCAAAAATTTTTGCCCCTGTAAACAAATTTTCCTGGCTTCGCCATTGTACACATGGGTAATATTGTGAATTTACCCTTATTTTATAAAAAACTGCCTAAATAATTACCTACAAATATTATTTTTCTTATTGAGTTCAGGTACATTGTACATATTTTCCATGCCACATGATTGTGGTTTCTCAGGTGATGTGCCTGATATACGCTAAATTATCGTATAACATTATATAGTGTCATATATCTGATGCTAGATTAGAACTATGTTTTGCACTCATTTAGAATAGATTATTTTGTTCAAAATGTCTTGCCCACCTTTTCACAATCAATTTTACCTAAGGATGCATAGTGAGCTGGTCGGCTCAGACGGCCCATGATCCAGCCCGTAAAAAGCCCGACCCAAGCCAGCTCGTGGCTCGTTTAAAACGAATCCGGGCCCAAGTTTAGCACCAAATTCAAGAGCGAGCTCCAGCCGGGCAGGGCTAGTAATTAGGGGCCTAACTGGCCGACCCGTGTCAAACTTAGGTAGGGAAAAAATTTAAATTAAGGTAGGAAAAAATTTTAAAAAAAACCGAGCCGGGGCAAACCGGCCTAGTTAGGCTAGGAAAAGGCCCGAGCTAAAGCTCAGGTCGAGCTTAAATTTTTTGAGCGAGCCGAGCTGGGCTGGGATTTGGCTTGGGCTTTTTAGGGTCGGGATCAAAAAAACCTGAGCCGAGCTCAAGACCAAATCTAGGCTAGCCGGCTCGGCTCGTTGACATGGCTCACTTTACCATTGGAGTTGCAAAAATGTGGTATATTTGATAAATTGTGAATAGAGTCATCTTGAAGGGTAAAATACTAAAATGTTATCTTTATACATTTCTTCAATTTGAATTTACAAGTTCTATGCTTTTCATTCTACACTATCTCATCACAAGTTCCCTCAAAGCTATTATGGTTTCCATCCGGTCTTATTTGTGGGTTTTTTTTTATAATTATTATTCCAGTAAGTTAAAACAAAATATAAAAATAAAAATTAATAAATCATAATAAAAAATATTTTTCTAACGACAAAGAATTATGAAAGTTGAACCATTTGAGATGGACAGTTCAACTCATCCAACTAATATTTGCATGTGAACAATCTACCTACTCTAACTAAAATTCTACTTTGGGAGACTCGCAAAAAATTACTAGGGTCTGTTATCTTATTTAAGATGGACATTTTAAAAGATTGATTGTATTGTTTAAATATGTAAAAAGTTTAAAAAAGCTTAGAATTACCACCAGTTACATGGTAATTTATAATAATACAGTTAGTACTATCATGATCGTGAATTTGATCTCCTGCCAGAGTCTTGCGGTGGGTTAATATTGGTTTTTTACACGCTACGTTCATTTTTGTGTGACACATGTGAGTTTGACGGTGTAGATAATGAAACTGATCATGATCGACTAAATAATTTTAATCGAAAAGAAGAAAATTCTTTAATCTTATTTCATCGAATGTATCTCGTTTTATACGAGACATATTTAAGTCTTTCTCTTTCAAGATTAAGTAAAGTGACATACATCTCAATTGGTTGTATCCCATATATTGTTAGGTCAATACCTACCTAAGATTATGTTAATTTCGAGGAGTTATTGTACATATTAAAATCTCTAAGAACTTGTTAGTTCCAAGCTAGCTAGGACTATAAGGTCAAAATATTAATAATTATTTCTAATTGGGACTCGCATTAATTCAAGATTTATAGTTGAAATATTGAAAATATGGACAATTTTTTTTTGGGATTTAATGAATGTTGCACAACAAAGAAGCGTACCATCACATGCAACATCACATTTGAGTTAAAAAACTGTACACTTTATTCAAGTAGGACTTACCTACCCCAAATAGAAAGTTAAATGAGGTTTGTCCCTTAAAAAAAAAAGAATAAATAAATAAATTTATTTACAAGCATACCCATTGGTTTTTAGAAAATTTTGTTTTATTTTTGTGAATTTTTATTTGATACAACAAAGGATAGAGATGTGAAATTATTCACGTGTGATTGTTTATAATGTGTGAAGTATTTATGCAATTGTTATTTTTTCCACAATCTACGAATTTTAGCGTTTTTTCAAAACTTGTTGAATTACGACAAAATGATTAATCTCATCACGTACAATGAGAGATGAGAAATTCAAACCTATAACACCGCAGTTCAGAGTCACGTGCTTTGATTGTCTATAACCTCTAGATCCTATTTGGTCCAACCATCAAAGATGATGTGCAATAATACCAACATTCACCTATATGGAAAAATTTCTAGTATTTCAAGGGTATTGAACATTCGGTAACCTACATGTATTTTCAAGGACCCAAAT
>CAVNYN010284124.1:0-10357 GCA_963692815.1 Nyctanthes arbor-tristis | reverse complement strand
TTTTTTTAGCGAAATTGGTCCCTAATTTTTAAGCCTGTTAAATTTTTCCGCTAACTAAACTCATACACGTCAATTTCTAAATTTTGTAAAGGCATTTTGGGGAACCCACCACACCCCTGGTCTTTTCTTACAAACGAGGCACTTCAGAGTATATGCAAAGCTATCTTTGTACTAATAATAATAATAATAATAATAATAATAATAATAATAATAATAATAATAATAATAATAATAATAATAATAATAATAATAATAATATGAACCACAATTAGATGTCGGAATAATAAATAGAATTTATTAAATTTAGGGCAAAAGGCATGGTGTACAGTGGGCCCCTACGTATACCCTTACAAACCTTAGAAAATGAGATGTACGAGTTTGGTAACGAGAAATTTAACAGACCTTGATAGTAGGAACTGATTTCGCCAAAAAAAGGTAAAGGTGGGGATGTATTTGTTAAAAAATGAAGGTAAGAATGATTTGCCCAACTGAGTTAAAAGGTAAAGACGTTTTGCGCCAATTACCCTTTATAACATCAAAACATTAGCAGCCCACAAAATCTCAAACAGTTTTACTTTCACAACATAGTGCCACCAAAAAAACATACCAGTCTCAAGGTAATAGCCTCTGCACATGTCATGTTCGTAACTGTACTGAAATAATCAGAAAGGGAAGAAGGAAAAACACACAAACCTATTATTACAATCTTTATTTGGGGGGCAGGATTGCAGGCTCTTGCGGAAGAGCTTATAGAGCAAGAATGTCCACAAGGTCTTCCGATCTCAAAGACAATCCATTGGACTTAATGATATATTGTAATTCAAGATTTTATATGTTCTAAGGACCAACACTTTCGACCACTAAACATCTATTTCTGCCATAGTAATTATTGGATCAGCAGTTGCTCAGATCAAAGATCCTGTGTGATGTTGCTCCAGGTTTCGGAGAACAATACGTGCAAAAATTTTGGCTTCAAGGGGTGCACCAGTTGCTGCTGCTGTCGCCCTTAGAACCCTTGGTGCTCCAGCTCTCTGCAGTAAGGCTACATGATGTGGCGCATGCCGGCCACCAGGGATGGTAAACTACATTGTAAATTTAATTAATAATGTTAACCAAATGTAGGAAGATCTTATCCTTTGCTCCATACGACTTTCAGGTCAACAATGAGCATAAAATGTACGCAATTGAGAAAAAGGGAGGAATCATATACCTGAAGAAGAGCAAAGGCTGCACAGGCTTTAAGTATAGAAGAAGGATTTCGTAGCATTGCAACAAATCTCCCTATCTCCGCTCCACTGAGTAAAAGAAATGCAATGCATCAAGTAGAAGTTGGCCAGACAACAGAAATTCATACATGATAAATAGCAAGAATGAACACTAGGAGAATCTGACTTAAGTTACACGAGAAATAATATAAAAGAGTTAGGAAAAAAAACTTAAGAATAACAAAAAGAAAAAGAGAGTTTTGTAGGCTCCCATATTTTTAGTACATGCAACCTATTAGGAAATCTGAGAGAAAATAACTTGCATATTGTGAAACCAAGCAATTGACACAGAAAAAAGTTTGATCCAAGGGCTGAGGACTGTTCTGCCTGAATCAGGGCTGGTGAATGCCAGAATTTATTTACAAACAGAAATATCAATCGCATAAATCACCAATTCCATTTTGATTGTAGCATCCTTTCCAATCAGAATTTCTGTACTCAAGTCACTTCTATCATTCTTGCTTCGGTGTGTATCAATTAAATGTGTCAGTTGACATATTTTTTTTAATAAATCAGTGTTAGGCTCTTAGCACATGCCATCAGTAACAGCCTATACAGCTGCGCTCATTTTTAAACAAGCATGAAAATTCTTTGGTTGATAAACGAGCTCACAAAATCACACACTTGAAGAATTTGCAGTACTCAGAACTGCACAGCCAAGGATAATGATAAGGAAGCAGCTTAAAGATCGGATTACTTACTTACATATCATATGAGAAGGTTAGAAATGCGAAGTTAGTTGCTGCAAGGTTTATGTTTAAGATCCCCACATCTTTGCTTCTTCCACAGAAATAGAATAGACCTCACTTTCTTATTATCCCTTTATTGTCACCTCTAACTTAGCTGTCATCCCTCATGAAGCATACAAGAAGGTGCCCCAAACTGCATTCACTTCCAATTCACACTTGGGACAAACAGAATCTTATATTCTTATTACAGTCTAGATTATTTGGATGGGAGATCTTTTGCCAATATTGAGCTTATCAAGGAGCCGACTCCACAAAAAGATTAGCTATGATGAACAGATATGTGCAACAATCAAAATGCTGAACAATGTGAGTCGAAGAATTAATTTCTGAAACTCTAGAGTAACGTCAGGTAAATAAATGCATCAAGTTGTCTGATCGTGTTAAAAAAATAAATAAATAAATAAGAAAATAAAAAAATTGTACTTGCTTATCAGTAATTCTTTAAAAGACAGTGATGAATGAAAGAGGAGCAAATATTACAATTAGCGGCTACAAAAATTTTCTTGCAGTCATGGTGAGGGCCGCCGTCCCATGTGGGAGCATATATACACGCCACGTGGTGTGCGCCAGAAAACTACCATTAGTGGGTATCAACCAGACAAGGTTGCAAGTAGTGTGTGTGCATGAATGTGTGTGTGTCTCTGTGTGTGTGTGTGTGAGAGAGAGAGAGAGAGAGAGAGATGAGAATTTCCTCTCTCATTTAGTGACGAATGAAAGAAGAGCAAATACTACAATTAGCGGCTACGAAAATTTTCTTGCACTCACGGTGAATGCCACACGCCACGCAGTGAGTGCCTGAAAACTACTATTAGTGGCTATCAACCAGATGAGGTTGCCAGTAGTATGCGCGCGCGCGCGCGCGAGAGAGAGAGAGAGAGAGAGAGAGAGAGAGAGAACCTGCATCTAAGGTGACCTGCTTCTTGGATTCGAGCAGATTCCGTTACTTGTGTTAATGCTGTAGGAGATGACGATGCCGCAGCAGCAGAAAATGCTTGTGGGTCAGAAAAGTTCTGCACAAAAGCTTCAATGTTTTTCAAAGCCGTTCTTCTAGCACCATCTAGGCTTACACTCTTGGAAGTGCTTTCTGCTGATGTTCCCACCAGAGCAATTTCATCCATTCTGCAAGAAAACACGCTATTTTTCAAGATCCATTCCCAATATCTTCCCCTCTCCAGACAAAAAAGAAGAGAAGCAGCAGAGCTAGAAGAAAATATTCCATTGCAATAACAAGCCGTCAAATTGTCATGATATATTAACAAAAATAAACTACTGGTTTGAACACCAAGAAGCACTTTAATTCTAGCGATTCAGTCTGCATCAACTATTTCTGTGCATCTGCACTAAGTGCACATGAAAATACCTACCATGATGAAGTCTCTATATCAGATGCAGGACGAAGGCCTTCCTGGCTTTTCCTTCCAGTCACAGTTTACCATGGAACCATAGAACCCTCCATTTTCCCCAATCATAAAGTCCCCCCCCCCTTCTTTCAATGGTTCAGAAGGAATAAGTCTGTTATCGTGTTTGATGTATTGTGTCCTGTTTTATGTCTTCTTTCCTTGGTCGATATTGTCTCTGTTTTCCCTTAGGGAGGTTTGGCTTGATGTCCCCCTCCCTTGTACTCGGTTTTACTTTCTAATAAATTGTACGGTCACCGAAACCAAACCCCACACACCCCCCCAACCCCAAAAAAGGAGCCTAGGTAGAGGCCTAATAACCACACCCGGGCTTACTTGGTGCTTTTCAAGAGGGAAGGGGGGGCATAAAGTGCACATGAAAATTATGTACTGGTTCTTTGAAAAAATAATGTCAAGTTTTACAAACACCCCAACCCAACCCAACCCAACCCCACCCTCCCCCCCCCCCCAAAACAAAAAATAAAATAAAAAGCACTATTGGGTGCCCCAATTATGGACAAGCATATACTTAGTGTTGCACAGCTTCATTTAGCTACAAATCTTTGTCTAAGTATCTGCCCAGTTAAAAGTTAAAACTGTTAGCAAGCTAATAATTTTCGTTATTTATATTACAATAGTCAATGCCCTCCAAAGTGTAGATCAAGACTATTTTACATCCATAGGTGGTCGCTGTGACACGAAGTAAGAACCCATTAATGCTGAAATAGCATGTTCAGTCACCAATTGCATATAAAAGAGCAAGTTAATTATTGTACCTTTAACAAGTACCAGGACATTCTTAGATTCATCTCTGACTCCACATCTCACACCACAAATTATCCCATAGATATTTAACATCACAGAGCTTCACACCTATCTTGGCTGAACATCAATATACTGATAGTATGCTCGAATTAGCAAAAATAATTACAGAAGGTTAACCATTTAGTCTTCTTTTTATGGCAAAATTCAGTTTCCAGCTGTAGAGAATATAAATAAAATAAATAAAAGATCCTACATGTTTGTTCTCTCCCCCAACCCAAACCCCCCGGGGGGGGGGGGGGGGGGGCTTTTCCTCCATTCGGTCTCTATGATTGCTTTGACTTAAACAACTCTTTTCTTTCATCTCTGGGATGGCCTCTAATTCACTCTCAGATCTAACTTTCAAAATGAAGCACATTCTTTTTTTGCATCTCTTTACTCCATGGTTTTTGTTCATAATTGTGTTTTGGCTCACACAACTTCAACAATAGGGCAGAATCCCTCTTGCATGTTAAGATCTAATAGTTATTGTGTGTTGTGTGTGTGTGAAACTGTTAACTGAAGTCATCTGTGTAAGAAAGCTAGAATAGGGCAGAACACATCTTGCATGTTAAGATCTAATAGTGTGTGTTTCAAACTGTTAAGTCATCTGTGTAAGGCTTGAATAAGGTCAAAAAGAAAAATACACTGCACCAAGGAACACTGGATTTGTCATTACTTTCCAGAATGAAACCTTCAATAAATGTGGATCCAGATAGGAAGATTGGTCACATCATGATGAAGCAGTCTGCCTTGCAAAAAGATTAGGTTTAAGGAAACTTAAAATGGCATAAATAGTAATTGGCAAAGTTGTAAACATATGAAGCTCCAAGGAGCTTCAAAGTTTTCCTACAGTGTATTCTTGAGATAAAAAAGATAACTGAATACACACTCCAATGATAGTGAATTCCAAAGGGAGAAAGACTGTCTAAACGTGAAGCGTTGTTATCCTGTTTAAAGATGTCCTATGGGTTTTTATTTGTAGCAGCAATCTACATATCATCATGATATTCAATTCAATAGAACAAAGCTAAGAATTTCCGTTGGATGTATCAAGGCTTTCTACAATTCATTATCTGAAAGAGTGAGACACATAAACAACTTTCTTCACTTTCTACAAGTATAATAACCAAATGAAAGTTCCCGGAGATTTTTGCTGTGTCATATTCCAGGAGATTTTTGCTGTGTCATAATACTTTCTAAGTCGAAGTAGTAATGCCCCCCTTTACTTCGATGTTATATTATGACATTTTACCTAAAATAAAATTTGGTCTAGAATACCCTTGTATTCAAAATATGAATAAAAAATAAATAATCTCTTTCTTTGAAATTTGGGTGGGAATTTGATATTTATCTATTAAATAGCACCATAATCTATTTTCTTCCACAACTTGCTTTAAAGTTTAAATGAAACATAAGTTTTCAGAAAAGTGTGAGACATTATTGTACTCTCCATTTTGTGAAGAACTATCAAACGGCACTCCACCTGTTGATGAAGAGCCCAGCTTAGAGGAAAAAGGAAATAATGCCAGTTTCAACAACTAAAGAAACAGCAAAGAGTTGTTTTGTTGTATTCATTAAACTGGCAGTCTAGCTTCTTTAACATTTAATTTATTTTTTTATTTTTTATTTTTTCACAGATAGAGCCTTCTGCATTTACATCGGGCTGAGGCTATCTAAATAAAACCATTGTTGGGTAGGCTTTTCTAAACAAAATCCCCTGTTCTTTTGCAGCATCAGCGTACAGTAATGGGAAAGAAACAGACTTTTCAGACAAATCTTATTCATATAATTTATTCATTTGTCCTGCCATATGTGTGCACAGAACAAAAAGAACACATTTATTTCACTACCAATGCAGAAATCTAGAGTACGGAGTATGAATTGAGAAGATGGTCGACAGGTACCTTCCGTCAAACATGTATGCCAGTGCCAAGGCAGACATGAATCGAGCCATTTTTGATACAGAAGAAGAACAGAGATTAACTAGGGTAGGAACCCCTCCTTCCTCTACAATACGGAGAGCATTACTAGGATTAAAAGCAAGATTCCAAAGAGCTCCTGCAGCAGTCTCATGGACATCCTGAAAATAGATAAAAAGATATCAATCCATATATCTGCTAAAATAAGAATCTTGGTTACATAACCTTGTAAGTGGTGCGTCAAGTATAACAGTTCACATTTCGTGATGAAACTAGTTATATATGTGATGTCAGCAGAATAACAAGATACATGTGGGTGATGAACAATACTCGCAGTCTAAAATCACTAGCAAATGGATGGTAGGAGTTTATACTCATGAATTTGTAGTCAACCACTTAAACGGATACAAGAGAAAACTTTTCCTGGATTTTGATTCTTCAAAGATAGAGGAGAACCTGCTCCTCTTTTGCAATTTCCAGGAAGAACCAAGAACAAAAAATATAATGAAAAGAAACCCCTTCTAATATATATAGAATATAATATATTGTTATTCCATTTAAGGCTATAACTCAACAAATATTTATGAAGGAAATGTTTTGAGGCCATTGTTTTAACCCATGGATTGGTTTGCAATACAAAGTTCAACAAATTGGTGATTGGTTGCAATTGACGTAACCCATCAATTTCCCACCCTCTTTTTTTCAAACACCAAAGCTCAAGGCTAGTTCTTTAGCTATTAACTTGATAACACTAAATTGTATCTATGTTCCGAATAAAATGGAAGATACTGACTTATTAAAAATGTATATGATTAGCAATAAATACGGTACGAGTTGAAAACAAGTTTTAGGCAGTCCAAGAAACCAGAAAAAGAAAAAAATGCCCATAGGAAAAGTTTAAAGTGACATTAATGTTTCCTTTACAGGGCCTTTGGAAACAAAAGAAGGTAAGAGCAATTAATCTTTCAAGGTCATATTAGATTAGAAGTAACAGACAAAAGCAGGTATATGCAAACTTGATTCAAATGAGTCCACCCACATAATCAAACCCCAAGAACTATTTAATTGACCTGTGGAAGGACAACTACCATAACTGATTTGTTCAAAGAGGAAATTAAGAGACAAGTGAAAAGGCAAGAGTTATCATCTGCAGTTTAATTGTTTACCTCAGCATCTGATCGTGCCAATGCTATTAGTGGTGCCACGCCGCCTTCTCGGCCAATTGCAATACTAGCAAAAAGGTAACAAATACTTTATACATAAATTTGTAGATGGCAGGCAACTGAAACCTATACCACTGCAGAGGCAACCATAATCTAGACAAGAAACGGAGAAGACAAGACAGTAGTAGTTTGCAAACAGCAAAATTCAATTGTCTAAATCATGCCTAAACTGCAAAGTTTGCCACAATGTGTGTATGAGCATCTCCAGCCGTCTCTTTAAATTAAAACAGCATCTTTTTATTCTAGAAAGCACATTTCTTTGACTACTCCAATAGCTTCTTTATTTCTGCATCTTTATTTTACTTCTTTCAAGAAATATTTATTATTTTTCTATTTTTCTTACTTTTTACCCACTCTCTTTAATTTTTATTATTGACTTCTATATTTTTAATAAATAATAAACCACTAGGTCCCACATGAAGTACCGAAAGTTGAAATTTTTCATTGCATCCAATCACAAAGACTGAGCTTGTCTCTTAAATGAAAAAGTTAATTTAGAGAGTCCATTGCAGCAAGATCTCAGTAGTTGGCTCTTTGAATGGGAGAGCATCTCACATTCAAAGAGCATGTTGGAGCTCTAAAAAAACGCCTGCTAAATATTGTTTCTTAAGTTCATTCCAGCTGAAGAAGTTTCGTCTTCTAATTCAGAAATTGTGCAGTGTATTTTGGTTTGGCATGAACAGAAGGATGAAGCCAATGGGTTTAGTTTTCTAATGGAAGTGTCTGCATACCTTGTGTGATAAAACAATGAGTTCAAAACAGTTAAACAGAGAGACCATCCTCGCTGATCATAAGATCATACAAGAATAAGAAAGTGAATGGAAGTTTATAAATATTCACTTTTATTCTTTCCAGCTGATGAGCGTATATCTCTGCATATGCAAATTTCATTTTAGAATTAGCCACTATATCATTCTTTTTTAAGTTACGCAACTCCCTCAATATAAGTTCTCCACAAGAAGAAAATCCAATCCAGTATACAAATGGTCAAGTAATTTTCAGTCAAATCCTCAACCTCATCTTCTTTCAAATTCTTCTATCTATTTTCTCCAGAAAATCTAACCTACAAAAGTCAAGGCTGCTGCAAACGGTATCAAGCAAGCACGATATTATTATAATGATTAATAACTGCATGAATCAGTTGAAAGCAAGTAGCATTGAGAGAAAAGAACTATCGAGATGTTGGAAATATTACCATAAACAATAGATTCTAATAAATATTATTTAAGAAAAAAGTAGAAGTTTGATTAGCATCGGAATAGAGGCAGTAAATTTCATGTGCAGAGTGGATAAAGTTGATGATCTCCAGCTGTGAATTTAAATGAAGATACCGTTTGGAGCATACCCTGTAATTTATCCGCAATATGCAATAATATACTTGTGCTTCTTTCTTTTTCTTTCTTTCTTTCTTTCTTTTTTTTTTTTTTTTAAATTCGGGCATATTTGTGCAGGCTCAGTGCACAGTTTCACGGCAAAAGGAAAGGGGTGGGGACTGGTGGGTTGAGGGAAGGCAATGGGATTGATTTAAATAAAATGTGTTTTAAGCAACACGGATATCATGGAATGAGAATATCCATTTCTTTAATTTAAATCCTTGGCAAATATACAATAAATTTAAATGGAAATCTTCTAAGAATGTGTCCTGATGAGAAAGGTCGTAATTAGTCAGCAACATTCCTGATAATACAACTACTCCCTCCGTCCCGCAAAGGATTCCACTATTCCTTTTTGTTCATCCCAAATTATATTCCACTTTCCGTAACTAATTTTTTAGTTTTCTAATATACCCTTATTAATTGTGCATGGCGATCAACAACAATGAACAATTAAAGTGAGATACTCAATAAATATAAGTGTATAATAGGAAATTTAATATTATATTGTACTTTTCCAGCAACATTAATTAAGTTCTCTTAATCTATGCGAAAAACGGAATGGGAATATCTTTGCGGGACAGAGGAAGTAATTTTCTTTGAAGAGATGACAGGGAACATATAGAAATAGGTTCAGAAACCTCAGTGTTCTTTTTCCTAAGCAAAGATAAGCTAAATGTTTGAGAACCCTACAATGCTTACATATAAGAACTGAGATCATGTATATCCATCTATGCGATAAAAACTATTATCAATTGGCACGAACATCCATGAAGGTGCTCTTTTAATCACCCTGCTCCTTGTGGGATCCCTTTGGCCTCCCCAAATTTGGGACAGAAATTGATCTACTCTATTAAGGAGTAATACCGGCCCATCAGCTAGGATTGAGATGATTGAGCGAGATAAACGGCTCAGAATTGCATCCCAAACTACAAAGTCAATAGTCAATACATTCAGGTCATTTACCTCTAAGTACATTAACAGTGGTAAGGTGATTGAATATATTGGCATGTTTAAAATTAAAACGCGAGTTTTAGTTTGAATTCTCATATCACATCATAGGACAGGCAGAAGTAGCAGTATCATGCAAATAACAAGAAAGCATATGCTCATCCATACCTATTAACTTCTGAGACCGACAATCCCCATAGAGCACCAGCAGCCCTCTCCTGAAGACCGTGAGAGGCATTTGAGCAAGAATGTGCAAGAGCCACCTACAACCAGAAAAGCTTCGACTGACAACGAGACATCAAAGTAATATTTTACTTTTCTTTTTTTTCAAAATTAAAAAAAATATATTTCTTTTTAAAAAATAAAAAAAAATTAAAAAAAAAAAAAAAGAAATCTAATCTATAGTTGAGGATAATCAGTTGCATAACAATTGATCTAACCAAAGCTTTAAAACTGGGTATACAAGCATCTTGATGACCTCATGAAAAGTGACAAAGGGGGAAAAAAGGATTATTAAACTTCTGAACAAATTATGTGGATTAGGAAAAGGTCTTACTATGCTTTAAGGAAATCATTAATTAATTTAAGAACTACATTGCTGGTTTTTACATGTTTCACGAGCTATATCAATACAAACAAATAAGGAAACAGAAAAGAAGAAAAAGGAAAGCAGATA
>CAVNYN010284120.1:0-16285 GCA_963692815.1 Nyctanthes arbor-tristis | reverse complement strand
CGAAGACAAATTTAACGGACTGTCAAAGCTTTCCACTATATGATTAAAGTCGCTACAACCATACAGAATTTTCACTCGCCAAAACCCATCCCCAAGTACAACAAGAAAAATATACCAAGTTTTACCGCATCTACCAATTTCTACCCTTTGCCTAACCCGCGAAGAATTAAAGAAATCTCAAGACGCTAGGCTACTATTTTTCTTCGCAAGACTCTCTGACCCGACTCGAGTGGCACCCCGAGTTTTACCACACCTAATTTTCTATCATTTGAACAAACCACAAAGAGTTATAAGAAAACTCTTCAAGGTGCTAGACTCACTAATTTTTCTCTCAAATCACTTGTACCACTTGTGTCTAGAAGAAGAAGAAAACATTTCTATTTATAGGCTTCGAGACCTTGAAAGACAAGACAATTCTTCTATGATTTGGATTTCTTTTCCTCCTAAGATTCTTCTTATTTTCCCTTTCCTTTTCAACTTTAGATTGTTTTTGGCAACAAACCCAACAATCTCCACCTTGCCAAAAATAAGCCAAAATCTTTAACTTCTCCAGTCTTGTACACAATACTTGAGAAATTACCAGGCAAGCCTTTGACACACTTTGACAGTCTCATACTCCACCACATGAGTATAACCACTTAGAATTAACAACAAATTCCAAGCATTTCATATATCAATGTCGAAATAAACATGCTGAAATTTGTGGTGCAACTCTCTCGTTGGCTTTCCAGAGAGCTCATCAGCCATCGACATTACTACAAACACACACCTTGCATCACTGCCAACCAATGCCGTGTGTAAATACAACCGCTAGAAGTAACACACATCCTTTACCATGGTACCTAGCGACACGCCATGGGGATGTACTCACATACTTCATAGCACATCTCCACCGCCCTCACACCAAGAGAGTCGGATTGTCCAAATCTGAACAGTAGCCGAACCTGCTCTATCTGGACAATGTTTTCTCACGTGGTCAGTCAGTCTACAACACCAACAAGTTGCAACAACCACCAATCCCCAGACGATCTCATTGAGAATTTTTGTATCTGCACCAACTCGCAAAGAACTAAACAATTTTTTCAGATGCAACAAATTTGAAGAACCCCTTGCCGGAACCACCTCTCCAAATTGACGCCATAGTTCCTTCACAGTAAATATTCTATGAATATTTACAAGAACATTTCTGGCTAGATGGAGACACATCCTGATTCCAGTCTTCAAATATAAATCTTCCCAATCACTATCGCTCATACTGGTTCCAGCAACTTTGTTAGAACAAGGAGAAGGTTTTTCTTTGAAAGCTTTAAATTGCCCAATCAAAATTAAAAAATTCCAGACTTGTTCTAGTCACAAGTCAAACTTGATTCTCACCACTTCGTACTCCATTTTTCCTATGCTCCACGTCGAACAAAACCTGACTCTCTGATACCACTGTTGAGAATTAATGTAAATTCCCCGATTACGCCCGTAGGACCGTTGTTCAAGGAATTTAATTGAGATAAGGAAAAATAAAAGAACGAAGACAAATTTAACGGACTGTCAAAGCTTTCCACTATATGATTAAAGTCGCTACAACCATACATAATTTTCACTTGCCAAAACTCATCTCCAAGTACAACAAGAAAAATATACCAAGCCACGAAGAATTAAAGAAATCCCAAGACACTAAGCTACTATTTTTCTTCACAAGACTCTCTGACCCGACTCAAGTGGCACTCCGAGTTTTATCACACCTAATTTTCTACCCTTTGAACAAACCACAAAGAGTTACAAGAAAACTCTTCAAGGTGCTAGACTCACTAATTTTTCTCTCAAATCACTTGTACCACTTGTGTCTAAAAGAAGAAGAAAATATTTCTATTTATAGGCTTCGTTTCCTTGAAAGACAAGTCAATCCTTCTATGATTTGGATTTCTTTTCCTCCTAGGATTCTTCTTCTTTTCCCTTTCCTTTTCCTTTTCAACTTTGGATTATTTTTTACAACAAACCCAACAGATAATTGGTTAGTAGCATTCATTTATTTCACTTAATTGTATTATTTCTTTCGCATGTTCGTCTTACATTTTGATTATGTGAATTTATATGTCATCTTCTTAATTTTCTTTTGTGGATAATAACTTTACTTTTCTTATAAGTAATCAGAAAGTTTTCATGACAATCTAATATTGTTTCTTTTTTTTTTTTTTACAAATGGGATGAAGGGGAGGGGGACATGGGGGGATTCGAACCTGGATAGATCTGGTAAGGGGTAAGGCCTTCATCCACTAGGCTACCCCTTGATCCCGACAATCTAATATTGTTGTTTATGCAGTAATGAAGAACTTAAAAGGAAGACAAAACCATTTTTAATTTATGATGAAGTGTACTGGATTAGAAGCATAAATCTTGCGCATAATTATTTTTCTATATTCAAGGTATTTTTTTTCCTATTTGTTTGTTTCTTTGTACATGTAAATATTTGCAAATATTGCTTTTATGTATTTTTTTCCTTGTAATATTAGTTAGGATTAGTTATTGTCACGTGAGTATCACATGCTGCATTTTATTACATTGTTTATAAAATTTATCTATACTCTCTGAATTATTCTAGTGTTGATTGAATCGAATGAACGACGAGAAGAACTTTCCCTCTCTGGATTTTTCTTTAGTGGGATTAGTATTTATTTTGATTGTATATCTTGGACAGTGTTCTAAAAAACGTAATGCGCGGAAAAGTGTCGATCTGAAACTTCAAGTATTATAAGCTTAAGCGCGCACATAAGCGGCACCTAAGCGTTAAAAAGTGTTTTTAATTTTTTATTTTCAGAATCAATCAATATAAAACTATTATTTAATTGAAATTAATGTATACCAGATATGTACAAAGACATAAATTGTAAATATACATAAGACATAAATTGTAAATAAATCCATTTAATAAATAATTTTTACTTCAACTTCACGTTACAATGTTTGTATTTTTCTCACATAAGGCATCATTTACTTTTCTTTTTCGATATTTTGTTTCTCCTCTATTCTTTATTTCTCATATAGTAAATTACAATTTCGGGATATTTTAGAGATTTATTCAACTTTTAATTTGAGATTAAGTTTAATTGGTTATCAAACAGTAAAATAAAAATAAAGAGTAATGTTATTTAGCACCACTGATACTTGACACCATATCAAAGTAGCATTAAATAATAAGTTGAATTACGTGGATCATTTATTTATTCATTTAATTTCACTTATCATTTAATGACACATTGGATGCCACCAAAACTGGTGCCAAGCACAACTAGTGCTACATATCATTATTCAAAAATACAAGATAAAAAAAAGAAAAAAATTAAAAAGGTAGCTTAATTGCCTAGGCGAGCCTAGGCACGCTTTTTCCGCAGCTAAACCTGCCTCATCGCTCTTCATCTTGATTCATTGGTCTACGTTTTGAGTTGACTTGCTTTTTTCACGCTTTTTGTCAAAGCGGCGCGCCTTACCCACACTTCGAGCCTAGGCTTTTAGAACACTGATCTTGGGAAATAATGGATAGCATGGTAAGTAAGATTAAGATAATTGGCATGTTAGAATCTATTCATATTTAACGATGGTTAGGGATTTTTCACAATTTTCACGGAAAAGTTTATAGTTTCTCTATTGTAAATGGTTTTTATGGATATGCTATGTACTATTTTAAGACTTTTTCAGTGCAATGTACTAAATGTAATTTTCCCTTTGCAGGACCATACAAGTGTTTGAAGTTTTGTATATAACTTTTTATTTATAAAACCGGATGTAGAACCCTTTTCCAATGTCAAACAATTAATTATGTATATACGGGAGTAATTTTATATGCATTTTTTAAAATTGTTTTTATGTACCCGTATGATTTCCAAGTGATATGCATATTACAAAATAATGATAATGAATATGTTCGAATTATTAGTGATGGTGTGAAGTTATCACTACTATATAAAATGTGGAATCCATGTAAAACATTCGGATTCCACCTTTGCCTTTACTCTTTTTCTTTAAGGGTTAATTTCACAAAAGGTCCCCAATATTTGGCTTTAGAATCGGATAGGTCCACAACCTTTTTTTTAGCTCTCCTGGGTCCCCAGTCTATCATAAATGGTCACACAATAGGTCCATCTTGTCAATATTCTCTCAACTTTTATATAAAATGACGATTATACCCTTTAAACTTTTAATTCTAAAAACAAAACTTATAAAAATATTAAAAATAATAAAAAATTAAAAAAAAACACCAACCCACCCCAAGCCACCGAAGAGGGCCACCGAAAATGCTGCCGGAGCCATTTCCAGCTGCCAAAAAGCCGCCGAAAAAGGCGGTAGGTATGGGAGGCCGGAAATGGCAGCATTTTTACTACCATTTCAGCCCAAAATGGGCAGTAAAATCGGGGGATCCATTCCCCATATCTGCTGTCGGAAACGGCAGCAGTTTGGAAGCCATTTCCGGCGGCCCTCTTGGGAGGGGAGGGGTGGGTGTTTTTTTTTATTATTTTTAATATTTTTAAAAGTATTGGTTTTAAAATTAAAAGATTAAAGGATATAATCGTTATTTTATATGAAAAGTTGGGGGAATAGTGACAAGAGAGACCTATTGTGCACATTTACGAAAGGTTGAGGACCTAGGATAGCGAAAAAAAGTTAGAGACCTATCCGATTCTAAACTCAAAGGTTGGAGACCTTTTGTGAAATTAACCCTTTCTTTAATTCCTATACTATTCATTACCTTTATTTTACCACATTTATTCACTACATCACTACATAAATAGTTTACTCTATTTTTTCTGTTATCTTTATCATACATTTTAGTATAGCATCACTAAAGTTATCTGATCCAATCAAATTATATCGCGTAATACCAATGCTAGGTGAATTGAACTAGAGATCCATCTAACACTTTATTTCAAAATTTCAAGTAGAAAATGAACTCAATGGCTATTCTTTTCTTTCACTAGATGATAAGTCTTTCCCCCAATTCATTATGAATAACAAATGTGCAAGAATCTCTGTATATAAAATTTTTGAGCACAAATAATCGTGTAACATTTTTAGTTAAAGCATATTGTGGCCATTTTTTCTTCTTTAATTTCATATTAGAACTAAGATCGGAAGAGCATATGTTTTTTTGACTTGAGATCAATAATAAAGAAGATTGTATATATTACACTTTAATTCAAGCTAATTTTATATGTTGGAAAGTTAGTGAAATGGAAAGATATATATATATATATATTTATTTGTATTTGAAACTTGATTTATGTTTTAATACGTAAAATTCATGATCAAAATTAGTACGATATTGATTTGATTTTGTATTTTTGTTTGGCATTTTTGTTTTAATATTGATTTATGTTGCAATATGTATAATATACATGAATATTATAAAATTAATCATTACAACTTGCAAAAAAAAAAAAATAATAATCATTACATGAATATTCGATTTCATTTAATTCCATCATCAAGACAAATGAATGTTATAAAATAATTATTATATTTAGAATAATGCTACATAGCACCAGAGGTGCTTGGCACCAGTTTACGTGGCAACTAATGTGACATTAAAAAGGACCCACTTGATTTGACTTATCATTCAACGCCAGCTTGATATGGTGTCAAGCACCAGTTGTGCTAAATAGCATTACTCTTATATTTAATTTAATTTAATAATATTACAAGTTTATAACTCACATACCGTTATACTACAATTAATTATTTTAATGTGACATAATTGCCCACCATATCAACGTTCATATTTCGTCTCTCCATGCATACTTCATCCATTATAAATTAATGATCAAGATCCAAATAAATTCAATAATATTGAAACACAAATCTAGCTTATACTTTTCTTTTAATTAATTCAATCTTAGTTTTAACCTGTTCTCTAGCGAAATGGTTTTGTCCACATCAACTAAAAAAGAAGAGCATTGTATGCTAATAAAGCAATTGAGTGCGTTGATAAAGAATGGAGCATCAAATTAACTTTCCATCATTTGTAAAAGTTCCATTAAAAACTATACGAATGCAGAATGTCCCATCCAAGATAAAAAATTAATTATAATGGATGAAGATGTAATACTTTTATTTTAATACTTTATATTTTTAGTTTATATTTGAATCACTATATTATTATCTTAGCAATTCTTTTATATACTAAATCATTTCTTTTTATATCTTCGTAGCCTAACAAAATCCAAGTCACATTATTTGGTGATACAATCCAAATGATTAGTGATGCAATGCTATTCGTAAAGGGAATACATATACAATTCAAAATAGAAATATTAGGTAAATATATGTTTTGCTTTTACGCGTAGTTTCAATGCAACAAAAGTGTTTATCAAATGAGACGATAAAAGTCAAAAAAGTATAACATTGACAAGAACTATTATATATAGAGAAATACTTTTGTAATAAAATATTCTAATAAAAATTACATATTTAAAATATATTCATCGGAACATACCGTAACGTGTTCCAACAATTAGTATTATTAAGTGATCTTTAAAACACCTTAAATATTTAAAAGTGAGGGAGAGACAGAGGGCGAAATATTAGCATGGGATTGAGATTGAGGATGAAGCATAATGACATCGCCAAAGATTCTGATGGACAGCATATACACACTGAACGGATTTAGAAATAGCAATGGGTAGGAAACCTCAAAACAGAAACAATCCTACTTTTGTATACAAGTGTAGATAGAATTATATTGTTATTTTAATGTTTGGAAAATTAAAATGAACGGAGATGATTAAAAGAAAATTTGAGGAAAAGAAATTATATTGTTATTTTAATGTTTGAATGTAAACAAAAGATATTATCTATTTAAACTAAACTTTAGATGAAAGTGGGTTTTCTCTAGAGGGACTGAATTTTTCTTTCGACGGCTAGAGTTTTTATCAACAAACCTTACTGACGATCAAGCATGGAGGACATGGAGAAGTTATGGCAATCACTTTCCCTTGCACAGGATGAGGAGGAGGTGGTCATACTAGATTCAACCACAATTTTTCAATAGATCGGAAGAGCGAACGGCATGGACTTATGGGCAAACTATTCACGTCAAGACCATATGGTCGCAATGCTTTCAAAGAAACCATATGGAGCATCTGGAGCCCGGCATGAGGGTTGAGATGCCGTTTTATGGAGGACAATGTTTTCCTGTTGGAATTTGATGAGTAGGGAGATTTGGATAGGGTTCTGAATACCCAACCGTGGAATTTTGGGAGGAGGTTGATCATGTTCTCTCGAGTTAATGGGCAGTCTATCCCAGTGGCGATGAATTTTCAGTTTGACCCCTTTTGGGTACAAGTATACGGTCTTCCAATCGTTCACATGCATGAAGGGATGGCGTGGTTCATTGGAGGATCGATAGGGGATTATATGGAGGTCGATGCGTTCGAAGGGGGGTCTTGCTGGGGAGCTTTTCTTCGGATCCGGTGTAAATTAGATATCACAAAAACCGCTGAGGAGATTCCTAAGTGTTCAACTAGGGCAAGATGGGAGTGTGGTTAGGGTCACTTTCAAATACGAGAAACTGCCGGACTTCTGTTCTTTATATGGAAAATTGGACCATGTTTTCAGTGAGTGTACAGAGAAAGTCCCAATTGTACTGAAGAAGTGAGAGCATCACCGATTTGGCGATGCGTTGTGAGCTTCCCAGGAAAGTCGCAATAGAGCGAGATGCAGTATGAGTGGAGGGGATGCATGGAATGTGGGTCGAGAGCAATCTTCTAAGGTGTCCAGTTCAGTTGTATGCACTGGAACTGGAGTTCGCAGACCAGAGGGGGACTCACTGTATAAGAAGAAGTCGAGGGATGTGAATGACACGGGTGATGGTATAAGGCTGAAAGGGAAGGAGAATGTGGGGACGAAGGCTGGGGGTGGTGAAAATGGAAGGTAGATGGGTGGTGGGGTGAAGGGTACTGGAGGCGGGTAGAAAAGAGTTGGGGACCGGAAGGCACTAAATCAAAAGGGAAAAGGGAGTGTTGGCTGTAACAGTAGAGGGAGGTGGGAGTTCAGTAGGGGCTAAGAGGAAACGGGCGCTTACTTTGCTACCCGAGGGGAATGAGAAGAAGAGACTTGCATTGCCGGGAACCATGAATATCATTAGCTGGAATGCGGGGGATTGAAGGACCCGTGCATCAAGGTTACGAAGAATTATTCGTGACAACTCCCCGAACTTGGTTTTTGTCACGGAAACCAAGTTATTTAGGTTTCAAGCAGAAAATATGAGAAGATCTTTGGGAATGATGGGAAGCTTTCACGTGGATTCTCGGGGGCAAAGTGGTGGATTAATGCTACTGTGGAATGATGATTGGCAAGTGGAGATTAGAGGGTATTCTATTAGACATATTGACGCACTAATTAGTACAGCCGAGGACAAAACATGGAGATTTCTTGGCTTGTACGGGGATCCAGTAGAAGGGAAGCGTCAACATACATGGCAGTTGATTCGTCGGCTGTGTGGAGATCAGAGATACCCTGTGTTGCTGCTGGGGGATTTTAATGAAATATTAGTGGCGGATGAAAATGTTGGTGGCTCTGAAAGAAGGAGGGGGCGATGGATGGTTTCCGAGAGGTGGTTCGGCAATGTGAATTGATAGACTTGGGATACAGCGGGCCAAGTACACATGGAAGAAGGGATCTGTAGGGGAAAATTATATGGGAGTTCGGTTGGACAGAGGATTAGCTATGCAGTGGAAGGAGATTTACAATAGAAGCCATCTATCACACTTGGATTTTTTTTTGATCGGACCATAAAGTGATTCGGTTAGACCTTACAAGGAAGAGAATGGAAGGGAGCAGGAGATGGAAACCTTTTCGATTAGAACCTTATTGGCTTGAGGAGGCTGGTTGCATGGAAACTATTCAGAATGCATGGGAGCACCCTAATCCTCAATCCATTAGGGGGGAAACTCAAAGCATGTGAACTGAAGTTATTAGAGTGGAACAGGAAGAATGAGGGTTCGGTTACTAGGAAATTGATGAGGCTTCGTGAGAGGCTGAATTTTTTATATAATGGGCAACAAGGGGCGGGTCATGGGGAAGAAGTGAGAAGGTTGGAGGAGGAGATTGAATCTTTCCTCGAGAAGGAGGAAATGTACTGGTCACAAAGGGCCCGTGCTGATTGGATGAAGATGGGAGATCGTAATACTTCCTTTTTTCACCGAAAGGCAGTGAGTCAGAAGGCGAGAAACACCATTCTTGGGATATAAAACAGTGAGGGAGAGTGGAAGGAGGAAAGGGCTGTGGCATGTGATTTTTTTGCAGAATTATTTACTTCAAATAATGGTAATCTAGAAGAATTCAATGCTATATTAGGGGCGGATGGTAGAGAGCTGAGGGAGGAGACTTGGGCGGTGTTGGAGCAACTGTTCACCGCGGATGAAGTGAGGACAACACTCTTTAGCATGGGGGGTTTCAAGGCACATGGACCGGATGGATTCCATGCCGTGTTCTACCAGTGAGGATGGGGTTGCGTGGGAGATGAGGTAACACAATTTTGCTTAAATGTTTTGAATGGCGATGGTACTCTAGATGAGGTAAATGACACTTACATTGCTCTCATTCCTAAAGTTAAGCATCCGGTTTATATTAGCGAATTTCGGTCTATTAGTCTTTGTAATGTACTATATAAGATTGTTTCAAAAACATTAGCTAATAGGTTAAAATTGGCTCTTCCTTTGTTGATTTCTCCACTTCAAAATGCTTTTGTGCCTTGCAGGCTTATTACTGACAATGCTATTTGTGCGTTTGAGCTTATGCATTCACTCCATAAAAAGGCTGGAGGAAGCTCGGGGTTCACGGCTCTAAAGCTCGACATGAGCAAGGCGTATGACTGGGTTGAGTGGAGTTTTGTGGCGAACATGATGGCTAGAATGGGGTTTTCTAACAGATGGAGGAACTTGGTGATGAAGTGTGTCTCCTCAGTAAAATTCTCAGTCCTTATCAATGGTGAGCCATTTGGGATAATTATTCCAAGCAGGGGGTTAAGGTAAGGGTGTCCGCTATCACCTTATCTTTTTCTACTATGTGCGGATGGGCTATCTCGGTTGCTATCTCAAGCGGAGCAGTTGGGAAATATTAGTGGATTCAGCTGTAATAGTTATGCTCCTCGTATTAGTCATCTTTTTTTTGTGGATGACAGCCTTCTTTTTTGCCGTTTGAAGTTAGAGGATTGCCATGCTATTGGTCATATTTTGGATGTTTATGAAAAGGCAACCGGACAAAAAGTAAACTTGAATAAGTCCCAAATAACCTTTAGTCCTAATACCGGAAGTGAAGATTGAGGTGAAGGAGTATTTTGGTTTGGTTCATAATGATGCTCACAATACCTACTTGGGGTTGCCATCTATAATTGGGACGAATAAAAAGGGGGTTTTGGGGGGTGTTAAAAGAAAGGTTGTGGATGTAACGACCCAAACAAAATCATGATGTAACATGTTGTAATAAATGAGTATTAATTATAGAATGAAGAAAATGGAGGAAGAAGAAATAATAAAAGTGAAAATTTTGGTAAAATGGTTCAGGTCTCCACATTTTAATTTTTTTAGGTGTTGACAGTTGACTGCTTTTCTTAATGAAAAGTATAAGGTGGAAATCAGATCTTGACACTTCGTGGTCTGCAGTGCTCGAGACCTTACCAACATATAAGATAAGTTGAGTGGCGTTTTTCTAGATTGAATTTCAATGAGACCCCATGAGAATTTAAAGATGAATACTAAATCAAATTTGGAGCCCTACAAGTCTACTTTAAGAAGGATCTAACCAATTATCATTTTAATTAATATATCATCATAAAATAATTTATGAAAATGTCTTCCGGGAATGACGAAATCCGGAAACTATGTTAAAGACCCCTACTTTGATTATTAATAACTTTTCTAATAAGAGTTGGATTTCAGTTTTATTAGGTCCACATGAAAATGGGTATTGAAAGCTTCATAGTGATATATTAAATATGTTAAAGAAAAGTCATTTCACAACTCAAATAAATTGTAAAAAGGAGCCTTAAGAAATGGAATTATACATAATTGCAGACCTCAAGTGAGAATTCAATTTAGTTAAGTGGACTTCAAATGAGATTTCAAATTAATTAAACACAAGCACATGGTTTGGAGCACATGGTTTCGAACACATGGTTTGGAACACATGGTTTCAAGCATATGGTTTTGAGCACATGGTTTTGAAATGAAATTCTATGGCCAAAGATGTATTAACAATGGCCAATCTAAGAATGACACTTGGTAACATGGCATTGGAGGTATTTCCTATAAATAGAGTCCGATCTGGAAATTTTCATTATAAGTGCACCTCTCCAATCTCTCTTCCACATCTCTTGATTAGAAGTTCTCTCTTTCAAACTCTCTCCACTTTTCTTAATATTTTCACCACCTAATTATAGATGTGCTAACACACATACTATACAAGAATAAAGTACAAGGAGGAGTAGTAGAGAAAAATAAGAAGGAAATTAAATTGAGAAAATGAAAGAATTACTTTGATGTCACCCCAATTGATGTTAGAATTCAAGAAATTATTATATTCATTGAAGTATTATGAGGACTCATCCTTAAGAAAAGAGAAACTAGAGTTTAGTCATGAAATAAACTAAAATATGCTTAAAACCTGCAAGTGGAAAAACTGAAACGGGATTAAGCCTCAGCACCTGATTAATCTAAGTCTTGATACCTGACGGAGCATAATGCAAGTTTGTTGAAGATGAATATGCTTTTGATTGTAAGTCGTAAAGGGCGACCAAGCAATAACTGTGACTGATGTTTACTCCCCTTTATGTGTTTTTTTATGTGTTTTGAAAGATTATCTCTTTTATGTGTTATATTATTGATGTTTGTACTTTCTTATGTGTTCTTTTAAGTGGTTTGAAGCATTATATCTTTTTCTATCTTTTGAATTATGAATTGTTCACTTTTATGCAATATTTATAAAGTGAAATCAGTATAATGCTTTGATATGAGATGTTATATATGATATGTATAAAATATGTTATTACTAGTTCATGACAACTGCAAGAAGTGTTATGACATTAAAAGTCATGTCATATTTAAGATGTTGTCATTACAAGTACGTCACGAGCATGAAAAACTTTTCATGGATTGCACTAGTTGTATCTTACCTCTACAAGTCAAGTTAAGCTATGCTTAAGTCGAATTCACATGTCACCTTTGTACCGGGAGTGTCATATAAGGTATGTACAAGTTTGATCATGCTTACAAATGCATGAGCATGTTACAAGTTTATGTATATCCGATTCATGTTATTCATGTTATGATTATGATAAGCGCTCGGAGTAAGATCAATATGTGCAATCAGGCCCAAAAGTCATGTCATGTTTTACAAAAGAAAAAGAAACTTTTCAAACTATATCATGTTTTCAAAAATCATGTTGCATGTGTAAATACTACTCACTGGACCTTTGGTTCACCCCTTCCATTTTACCAATGGTAGGTGTTATAAAGAAAAGTCGACAAAGATAACTCAAGCTTTTGAATGGTGTCTCCGAAGGGTGGCAATTACTTGTACATCACCAGGAAACGGACCTTTGGGGTTATGAAGAGTAATCATTATGATGATATAATAAATGTGAATATTGAGATATTCTAAAGTAAAATCTTTTAGTATAATTATGTTTGTAAAAAGAAGAATTTTATCTCTATGTATTTTCTTTCTAATATGATATTAACGAAATTATGGATTTAGATACTTTAAATAAAGTTGAGTTCTACTTATATTTGCTAATTGTTCTTTATCAAAAGGAAATGAGAAGAAATAATGTCTCAGTAACTTTATATTTTTGTACAACTTGTTCAACCAAGAAGTAATTCCATAAAATGTCTCGGTTTTCTAAGTAGTCTTAACAGCAAATAAAATTGTAGTATCTACACTCGCTTCCTAATTAATTACTTCACTGAAATGTAGTCTTGATGCCTACAGAGTTAAAGTCTCTGCAGCTAAACTACACTATAAATATGTTTCTTTACCCAAACTTTGGAATGAAAGTGAATTCAAGTTGTGGTCACATTCTTGAATTAATGCTTTTAGTAAGCCATAATATTTGTAATTCTATTTTAAATGAATGACAAAAATTTTATCGGGTTATTTATTTATCGTTAATTTATCAAATGACATAAACACTAGAGGTTATTAGAATTATGTGCGGGCGCGATAGTGGAAGAAACTACATATGTGGAGAAGGAAGCTCTTGTCGGTGGGGGTAGAGAAGTACTAATTAAGACAGTGATATGGGCAATTCTGAATTACACTATGAGCCTGTTTAGACTTCCGCATGTAATCCATAGTGAATTGACTAGCCTTGAAAGGTCCTTTTGGTGGGGTGACACGATGGATAGGAGGAAGGCAAGATGGATATCATGGGATAAAATGTGTAAATCCAAATTTGAAGGGGGTGTGGGGTTTAGGGATATTGAGGCTTTTAACAAGGCTTTACTTGCAAAACAAAGCTGGAGAATTATCACTAATCCTCATTCTTTTATGACGGAGTTATTAAGAACAAAATGTCACCGGATTAATACGTTTTGGGATGCAGAGATTAAGCAAGGATGCTCTTTCCTTTGGAGAAGTATTTTGTGGGGAAGAGAGTTAATCCATAAAGGAATTAGATGGAGAGTGGGGAATGGGAAGAAGGCCTTTGTGTTCGCCAATCCTTGGATGCCGAGGCCCTTAGATCGAGTTTTGTATTTTTGTTTTAATATTGATTTATGTTGCAATATGTATAATATATATGAATGTTATAAAATTAATCATTACAACTTGCAAAATAATAATAATAATAATCATTAAATGAATATTCGATTCCATTTAATTCCATCATTAAGACAAATGAATATCATAAAATAATTATTATTATATTTAATTTAATTTAATTTAATAATATTAAAAGTTTATAACTCACATACGGTTATACTACAATTAATTATTTAAATGTGACATAATTGTCCACGATATCAACGTTCATATTTCATCTCTCCATAAATTCTTCATCCACTATAAATTAATGATCGAGATCCAAATAAATTCAAGAATATTGAAATACAAATCCCACTTATACTTTGCTTTTAATTAATCCAATCTTAGTTTTAACTCGTTTTCTAGCGAAATGGCTTTTTCCAAGTCAACTAAAAAAGAAGAGCACTGTATACTAATAGAAGAATTTATTAGCATTGTATGCTAATAAAGGAAGCATCAAATTAACTTTCCATCCCTTGTAAAAGTTCCATTAAAAACTATACGAATGCAGAATGTGACGACCTGTCTTTCTATTTTCAAAGCTCAACATTTACCCGTAAACTTCAAAGGTGGAATGATCAAGTTAAGGTCAAAGTTGAACTAAGATGCATTAATTTAATTTTTGGAGCTACCATTTAAGCAATTAAATAAGTTTGAGACTTTTGTGGAATCATACAATAAGTTAGTAAGTTTAAAAGATATAAAGCAGCAAGTTAGAGACCAAAATGCACTACAATACAAAGTTTGTGAGTAGAGGGACAATTTTGGGAAATTAGCATCCAAATTATCTATTTGCTCACAATGGGAACCGAAAGAAACAGGGAAGAGAGAGACCGAGAGACGGAGAACATTCGGGAGATTTGCTCGATCACAAAAAAAAAAAGGTGGATGGTGAAGCTAGCCAAAAATTTTGGAAGCGGGCTCCTAATCAATTTGGGTTTTCGACCTTGGTTTGCTTTCGAGAGGTAAGTGGAGTTTAATTTATATTATCCTTAATCGGGATTTTGATGTATGTGTGTGTCTATATGGTTTGATGTGATGAATTTTAAAGGCGGGTGACTAGTTTGTGGGTATAAATTACATGTGGTTAAATTTCTTGAAGTATATACTTGGCATGAAATTTTAGGGTTTAAAGATATTGAGGTTTATTTAAGAAAATTTTAGAGTTGAGTGGTTGATTAAGAATAAGTTTAAGTTGTTAAAATGGTGTGACATTATTCTTGAACATGAAAAGAGAATCGTATAAGGGTTAGTGTAGAATTATGTAGAATTAGTATATGGAACTATGAGTTAAGAATCAATCATCAAAGCTGAAATTTTGAAAGAAGTATTTGGGACTTTAAAAATGAATTTCATAGCATTTTGTTAAACTAAATGAAGCTTTTGGATTAATTTCAAGATGGAAATCCTGGTTTTAATACAAAGGAAAGCATCACGACGCTCTTCCGATCTAACATGGATATTCTTGGAAGCCAAGTATGTGTATATTGCATGAATTTAATAAAATGACTCAAGTTTTGGAATTAGTATATATGCTATTCTGCCCTTCGAACTTTAAAAGGTCATAAATGATAGCATATGCGGAATTTTAACAAGATACAAGTTGAGAAATGATCTCCGATGAGTTGTCTATCATTCAAAATTGGAATGACACTATTTGGAGACTGGAGTTTTTAGGACATGTTTAGTAAGTCGGGACAATGTATACCCGAGAACAGAATTTCTGAGAGGTGGAAAAATATTTTGGTATAGCTAAGGTAGTTTTTTGAGCTCAATTTCGTATATGATGAACTTATATGAATTTTTTACCTCATAAAATTTCATAAGCATACGACACCACCCTTGATTTTTAAAGGGTTTTAAATGGACATTGTCGAATAGGAAAATTTAACAATCCTTAGCTGAAAGGTTGAAATTTTATGAATAAGTTGGTGTTATGATTCTATAGCATAACATCATAGTAATTGAGGAATCTGGTGAGGTTGGGAATAAATACAAGTAATAAACAACTTAATGTTTAATAGCAAATGTGGAATTGGAAAGTTCGTTAAATGCTAAGAACTAGTGTTTAAAAGTGAAGAGTTAGTGTTGTTATGTTGGTGGAATTTATAATTTTAATATGTGATATTATTACAATTTTTAAGATGAATAAAGTCTAGAATAATTGTAAAGAAGGGGACTTAGTAAGATATGGATTCAATTTCCACTTTCAAGTGAAAATGAGAACTTATTGAGTTATTATAAAGTATTAGATATATATATGTTGGGAATTTAACCAATTTCCCTAAACCCGTGTGATTAAAATAGGCAATCAATATATCAAACAATAATATACGTGCGGAAACGTAAATAACACCAGGAATTATTTAACGTCGTAAAACCCTCCAATGAGAAGGGAAAATCGACGGGGCAAACCGACAACTCCACTATCACCAAATAATAATGGGAATACAATGTTTATCCTCTCAAGATTATTACCCTAAATCAAGAGGTAACCACA
>CAVNYN010284119.1:0-23046 GCA_963692815.1 Nyctanthes arbor-tristis | reverse complement strand
GGTTTCATAACTTGACTATTTTTAATTGATAGTTGGGTTTCGTAATCGGGTTCTATAGAAAAAGTGATAAGAAGTGTCATAAGAGAATTTTTTTTTTTGGAATGTGTGGTGAAAAAGTGGAGAGAAGTTATAGGGAAAAGTGAAAAATTATTATTTGTAAATAATATGTGGTTGATATAAGTTTGATTTGTTGATAAATTTTAAAGTAAAAAAAATGGCCCTACAGAACAAGCTCCTAGTCCCATCAAAATAAAAGGGTAAATTTCACAAGTCCCCGACATTTGCACTTTGAATCGCCTAGGTCCCTAATCTTTTTTTAGCGCTAGGTCCTCAACCGTTCATAAATACGCACAAAAAGTCTCTCGTAACTGAAAAATTCCATTAAATGGTTGATGAAATTATGTTGATACCCTTATTCTTTAAATTTAAAAATTAAAAAACTGTAAAAACAAAAAAAGGAAAAAGGGGAAAAAATGCAACTCCACCACGTCCACCAGTAACCACTTTGGCTGCTGGAAATGACAATGCTACCATTTCTTGCAGCTGAAAGGGGGGTCTCCCTCCCCTTTTATCTGTCGAAAATGGTTGAAAAATGAGGGAAGACTCCCCCTTCACTGCCATTTCAGCAGATATGTCAGAAATAGCAGTGAATGCGGTAAGTCTCCCCCATTTTCTACTGTTTCTGGCAGACTAAAGGTGTAACGATCCATAAAATTTACCTACTGGCATTATGAATTTTTAGTAGAACTATTAAATTATTTTAATGATTAAGTGACGAAAAGAGAGAATAAATACAAAATATGTTAATATTTGTATAGATGACTTTAGTCGTTCATTTTATAATTTTTTAACATGTCTTATAGTTAATTATTTTAAGTTTTCAAAATACTATTATATAGTACTCTGCAAGTGCTTCATGTAAACACCAAGAACTTTTTATTTGGATATCATTTGACCTTTCAAAATTAGGTCGAATGAAGAGTTAATAAAAAGATGAAAGAAAAAAATAATAATAATCAATACATGGTTGACACTTGGTAACCATATAGTGGAACAACAAATGTCTCACCTGGGAGAAAACGTGGAAGGCTATAAAATAAGCTTAGTGGCATTTTAATGGATGGTAGCCGCTTGCCAACAATTTATGGGGCACCAATTGTTATAAATAGGCATGATCATTCATATTCTTCCCTGCATTATTTGTGAAACTTTTCCTACTTCTATAATCTATTTCTTAATATGATACTTTAGCCTATTGCCATCTTGGCCCCTGAACTACGAATTACCTTCTTACCATAAGAAAATTATATATCCAATTCACCAAAATAATAGTGAAAATCTCACGTGTAAGAGAGAGAATAGAAAGGAAAATCATCTTCTAAGTAACTGAGAAATCCACTAGAACATACTCTAAAACCTGTGGTAGGTAATATAAAGTTTAAGACAATGATATGCTAAAGAAGGATGAATCAAAGAAAGAAGAGGACTACAACCAAGTAAAGAAATCCCAATTAGAGATTTAATGTGAGTGGTCTTTACACCCTCTTATATATGTTCTTTAAATATGCTTATATGTATTATTTGAGAAAATTCATGTGTTTATAATATATGATGATAATAATGCTACTATTCAAGGAATTTTCTCTAATGTCAAGTATTGTTCATGGTAGAATCAATGATGAGATAAGTTATATTATGTGAAGTAAGCTATGTGATTCATCTTATACATAGCAATTAAAGCACAAGTACTTTCAAAAGAAAAGGAATTACATCGAGATCTTCCCCATTAGTTTAAGAAAAGAATTATGTTCAATATATGAAATATTTGGTGCTAAGACATTTCTTTTCAAGTTAGGTTGTGGAAGGCTACCAACGTAGTCTATGATCAAACCTTCATGATAAATTATAGTTTTGTGAGACACCTAAGTGATCTGTGATCAAACCTTGTGATATATTATGGCATGAGTACCAACCAAACAATTTATATTGAGTGCTCAGGGTAAGACAGGTCTATGGTGTAATTTGAGCCCAAACTCACTTTTTAAAAGAAAACTTGCATGTGTAAAGGTTTCTCACTGAATATTTTATATTCACTGTTTTCCATGTTTTCCAAAATTTTACGTGCTTGGGAGAAATCTATATCAAGTTCTTTGGAAGTCTCAGATGGTTGCGCGTATGCCTATGTTATCGAGATAGGCGTATGGGGAATCATTGGCTTCATCAGTCGAACCGTTGACTTTGTTAATATAAATGATATTAAAAGAATATTCCTAAAACTGAATTAACGGACTAACCTATGACATGAACTAGTTGGACAGTAGAAGTACAAATACTTCTGAAAGTATTGATAAAACATAACCTATGCAAAACCTTAGCTAAATCTTAGATGGACATTCAAATCCGGTTAATATGAACTTATTAAATGAGTTAAATCACAAACTTTGACACGATCTAAAAATGAAAAGTAATAAACATTAAAATAATAATAACTACACTTAAACCATTAACAAGGAGAATCAGGTAGTTCTCGGTTGGAGCGTTACAAAAAGGGGTGACTCCCCTCTTTATTCTGCTGGAAATGGCAGAAAATGAGGAGACTCTTTACTGGAAATGGCAGTGAAGGGGGGAATCTCCTCCCATTTTTCTGCCGTTTCTGGCAGACCAAATTAGGAAAGGCTCCCCCGTTTCAGTTGCCTAAAATGGCAGCATTCCGATGCTGCCATTTCTAGCAACCAAAGTGGTTGCCGTTGGGGGAGGGTTTGGTGGGGGTAGTGGAGTTGTTTTTTTTTTATTTTTATTTTTATATTTTTTAATTTTTAAATTTTTTTAATTTAAAAAATAGGGGTATAAAGGTAATTTCTTCAAATATTTAACGAAACTTTGGATTGATTCCATTAAGAGAGACTTTTTGTGCGTATTTATGAAAGGTTACGGACCCAGCGTGCTAAAAAAATTAAGGACTCAAGTGATTCAAAGTGCGGGACCTTTTGTGAAATATACCCAAAAAGAAACCCTACAATTACCTCCAAGAGCCAAAAAAAAAAAAAAGGACTATGTCCTAGCAAAAGTTAAACCTACTTTCCTTCAAAAAAGTTAAAATTTGTTCTCACTGTATGGTAACAACTACATTTGACATATTTTACTATTGTGATCCTCCAATCATATCAGTTCTTTCCTATATATGGAATTAATTATAATTGATTTGTCAACTGGACTTGTTCCATAATGAAACCTTTTAATAGAACGAGTAAACACTTTTTATGACAATATATAATGTGATAGATATAGTTTAGTACAATAAAATAACGAGCTTTAGATTCCTATAATTGTTGATAGTAATTAAATATATTTAAATCTATGATATCATTATTTCTACAATAAAAAAAGTTTATAATCATTTGTGATGATTTGTTAAAAGGTATTGTTTAAACAATTTTCTTATAAATACTAATTTAAATAGATAACAATATGATAGCTTTGTATTTAATATTGTGGTTTTAATTTTAAAATTGGACTAAAATTAACCAAAATAAAAACTAAAGATTAATCTTGGAATTGAGTTTAAATAATATACTAATTGAAATTAAGGAAATAATGTGGAATAACAAGTAAAAATAGTATTTGAAATTTAAAAAAAAAAAACCAAAAGTGAGTTACAATTTACCGAACTTTGAAATAATAGTTGAAATTGTAATTTTCAATTTGAAAAGCGAGTTACAAATGTAATTCAATTTCAAAATTTATTATTGAAATAATATAGTTGAAATTGAAATCAACCAAATAAATACTAATCTTTAGTGTAATAAATATAATATTATAAATAATTATAATTGTTTCAAGGAAAGTTTAACAATATTTTAGTTTCTTTATAATTGATTATTAAGAATGTAATAAATAGAGTGTAATATTAATTTCACATACTATTTTTAGATATTGTGATTAATATAGTGTAATAAATGGATGCAATACGAAGAAAGAGCAAATTGAGAATTAAAAGAAAGCGGTAGGTACAAATGTGGAATCTAAATGTTTTATAAAGATTCCACATATGAAAAGGAGTGTGTGGCTATAGATTGGGCAATTTTATTCGGTTAACGAAGAACAAAGCTAAACACGTACCACATTCCGTCTGTGACAAAAGTAAAGAGAAAACTCATAGTTGCAAACCCATTCTATTTCTAAAATAATTGGGGGTGGAACTCATTGCTTCAAGCAATTAACAAATAACGATAAGGCAATCGGATTCCCCTGTTTGTAAGCATATTTTACGTGTATATACAACGATCGACCGCACTGTGTTCATGTAATGATAATGGTAATAATTCGGATCCCCCGTTTAAACCCGATCATCAATAACCCGACCCTTCTCCACAAGTGTCCATCTATCAACCTCAACCAACTTTCGTATACATACAAGTAATCTACAGCCACATTCATATCCCCCAGGGATTAATGCAATTTGCTACAGAATCAAAAATCAGTCTTCTTTATTAATTCTCTTAACATCACCGTAATCAGATTAATTCCATAATAATAAATCGGCCCTTTTTCTGGAGATTCCCTTTAACTTTATCTTTTCTGGGTTTGGTTATCTTCAGCCAAAGCATTTCTGGGTACATGTTCCAGATCTAGAACCCTCTGAGCTCTACTTTTATTCTGCAAATTTTGCAGGTATCATTCTCACTGAATGATTTGTATTTGTTCTCGTAAATAGATGCTATTTTTGCGTTTTATTGCTGTAGAGCTTTCAATTTCCTTTCTCTTACTTTTAAATTTGTTAGGGCTCTGAATGATGACTGTTGGGTTATCTGATTATGAGCTGGAAATGTGTTTTATGCTTTCATTGACATTTATCTGTTTCTGTTTTCCATTACTCAATAGTATCACCGTGTTGCCAAATTGATTCTCAAGACTGTCACTTTTTTAACACAACTAGTGATTCCAGATTTGTTTGTTTAATAGGTTGTCATTTACTTTGCTTGTAAACGCAGCTATTCACTGTGAATCTTTCTGAATTTTACAATGATTTTTGGATGACAATACAGAATTATGATGGTTTCAGGGATAAAATGGAAGGTGTTCTCGTTAGGAGAGTTATTCCTTCGGATAACAGTTGCCTCTTTAATGCAGTTGGGTAAGATTCAAATCTTTATTTATTTTTTGCTTGCCAATAAAGAAAGAAATGCCAGATGGTCCCTTATACTGTACATATTGAAGTCACCATGGGTTAAATGTGCAAACATGTGTAGTTAATGACTTATGGATTCTCCTGTGCAGTTATGTCATGGATCATGATAAAATGAAGGCGCCCGAGCTAAGACAGGTTACAACTATACTTTTATGCGAGCAATATAAGTAATCCATAAAGCACAACACATTTGATGAGCTGTTTTTATTGCTAAACGAATCAAGTTATCATGAGGCTGATAACTTTTTCCCCCCAAAATAACTTTTTTCACCCCAAAACTACCACATTATTTGAGTTTGTTGGGGGAAAATCCCAAATTTGGGTTTTTCCCCCAACACTAATAGTGCTCTAATTAGTTCATCCAGGGAAGGAATTAGCTACTTGACATGGATGCATAGTCTATGCTTGTAAGATACTTAAGTCAAGCATGTGCAGTTTCTAATGTGTCTATATCTATAATCCTCTCTCTCTCTCTCTCGCGCGCGGGGGGTTTTCTTTTTTAAAGCATGGCATTCTAATTTTTAATATAGGTCATAGCTGCAACCGTTGCAAGTGACCCAGTAAAATATTCAGAAGCATTCCTTGGAAAGCCTAATGAAGAGTATTGTGCATGGATTCTCGACCCAGATAAGTGGGGAGGTAAGCTTTATATATTTTGCATTTGTATTAATACTGAGGCAGTTGGACTTAGAATGCAATTTCTTATGTACTTAAAAATTTTAATGTTAAGGTGGTTTTTTAATTAATGGGTTGGGTTTGGAAATCCGCTTCTTTTCTATGCGGAAGTTGTACCTTTGATCCATTGCCTTGTTTTCCATGTGCAATGTAACACAACAATGTATAAATTTTCTGGTTTTATTTACATTATTCATACCTTTTTCTTAGCTTAATATTATTGTTGTTGTTGTTGTTGAGTGTTTTTTTTAGTGATATCATATTGGGTTTTACTATAGAATTTTTAAACAAAATGCACTCCAATTTAGCTTTTCTCAGCACAATATGTATCAAGTAGCAGTTGTAGTCTTCTGCCTTTATCACCAAATAATCAATTAATCGTTCAAAACAATAACTTTTACTAATTAAGAGCATCAGGTTCGCTAATTATAAAGAGCGTCTTAAGTAAAATATAGAGTATCTTTAAATTTGAAGAGTATAATTTTTTATATCCTGCAATGATAGTCTCTATTTTGGCTTATTATTTTACCTTTTTCAAGACTTAAAGTGTTTGTTTGATTCTCATTATTCTTCCAAATTATAATTTTAACTGACATTGATTTGACAACTACTCAATTACAACTACATATTTCAAACATTTTTACATTTCTAGTACACATTCTACCTCTCTCCTCATTATAATTTCCCGAAATAATGAGAATCAAACAAGCTCTAAATTATTATTATTTATTTTTTTAAATTTTGAATTAATATTGATATTTTAAATATCGATAACCAATTGAATCACATATACTGTGAACTTGTGTTCACTAAATAATAGAGATTGAGTTTGGCTCTCTACATTTGGAGAGTCAAAGCCGCCCTGTTGAATGGTGTTTGATTCTCATTGTAGTCTCAAATTATAATATGGAAATTATAATGAGATAGAATGATTGGTTGAGATTTAAAATTTTAAATATTTGGTTATTGATTAGTTGTTAAATCAGCTGTAGGTATAATCAAGAACAGATAATGAGAATCAAACACCAAAATATTAAATAAGAGAGGCTATTGGATACGATTTTAAAGGTATGACTCTTTAAATCATAGAGTATTTTAAGTTTAAAAAGCATATTGACTTATTTTTTGTAGCTACTTTGTTGGAAGTTGATTCTTTTTGGAAATGCATGGGAAGTAGAGAGAGATTGTAGAGAAATATAAAAAATAATTTTTTAAGGAGAATATGTCGTTCGTATAAAAGTTTAACTTATTAACCATTAACCAATTTTGTTTTGAGAATAATCTTACAAGAACAAGCCCTAATATTTGGCTAATGTTTAAAACGGTGTAACTAGGTATTTAGACATATTTTTGTTGTGAGATGAGGCATTTTGAGTTTAAAGTTTTAAACTCACTATTGACCAATAAGTAAGTTAAAAGAAAAAATAGGAAATACATTTAGTATTGAACTTTGACTTGTTAAACCGTGTAGTTTTAGAGTTTTTTTTTTTTTTTTTAATTTTTTAATTTTATTTTTTTTAATTTTTAAATAGTACAAGCTCACCAGAACAAGCCCTAATAAATCTGGCTAATGTTTAGAAAGGCGTAAGTAGGTATTGAGAAATATTTTCCCCGTGAGACTAGGAACTTGAGTGTAAAGCCATAAACCTCACTATTAGGTTAAAAAAATAAAAAAGGGAATTGCATTTGTCACCGCTTGCCAGAGTTGCTGCTGTAACTGGAACTTGTGAACTTCTTTTTGACTGCCAAGAAATGAAGATGTATGGTATGGATAATGGGAAGGGTTTAGGTTCTTTGTGGTAGTTTAGGTTTTTGTAACGTAGCTTAGTGGTAGAAGACGAACATAACAGACCCATATGATAGTCAGCCTTCTGAGAGACTTACAACCTTCCAACTGAGAAAAATTAGAAAAAATCAAGATATGCCCAAGAAATTTTCCAGATATTCCTATAATCTCTCGTTACTTTTCCACCAAACATTCTCCCAAGAAACTTCTCTCCAAAAGATCACTTATAACTTAAGCTACCTACGACAAGCCTTAAAAGCATCTCTAAGAGACTCTATATGAAGAGTATTACAGAAATCTCAACGAGTATCCTTAGAGTTAAGGAGTGAAATCTTTGACATCCCCAAACACACTTTTTATATTTGCCTCTTACTGCATGTTCACACACCCATTCTATTTAAAATTAGGATTTGATCAAACCAATCAAATCCACATATTTGGCGGAAACCATTTGTATTACAGAAATTTCAACCACTCATTCTTAAAATATCTATTTCTACTTTTAGACAAAAGCAGTTTGTTGCTGATATATATTTATTTATTGACTTTTTTTCTTAGCAAAATAAAGAGCATCTTTTGTGTTTTTGATTTTCTTCTTTTTGATTGAAAGTTGCAAAAAGTCAAGAAATGGAATGAAGTATCAATTCATTTACTCCCCGTTGGAGAAGAAAAAAGAATCATTTTTTTTTTGGGTAGCTTTTTTTGACTTTAGTAAATGGTTTTGGGAAATAGCAAAGTTGCCCTCACACAACTAAAAGGTCACTTGTTGAATAAGAGAATTTTACCAATTCAACTTAAAAAGTATGAAAAGACAGACATTGTGTTCAGTGGAAATTTGATTCTGCACCAGAGATGAAAGGAACAATCTCTTAATAGAAGGATAGCCGAAACCCGATCATTAAATTCAAAAGTTAGAAAAAAGAGCCTGCTAGAGCTAAATTTTAAGGATCATCTTTCCTTATAAGACACTATTGTCTAAACCATACTTATGGACTAGTGCTTGGTAACAACTGCTTTCCATGCAGTTAACTTTGTTAGAATCCCGACGTGTCTCTCACCTCCTCATCATTGCACATATGCTATTTCAACTGGGTTGTTTTGGAGATAACCATGTGAAATGTCTTACCATCTCTTTTGAATTCTGAGTTTTCACTATCAATTGCATGTTTATGTTAAAAACCTCTGATTATTTGTGGAATTTTGTTCTGGCGTTGGAAAATAAAATAGAGCATCAAATGAAAGCAGCAGCTTTTCTTTGAAAGTAATTGATTTTGTGACTAATTCCAATTTATATTCTCGACAAACAAGTTCCATTTTAGATCTTTAATTAACAGGAAAGTAGTGGGGTTGGGTGGTGCTAGATTACCTCCATTGATTCCCAGGCATCTCTTTGAGGGGATGGAAGTTTCTTTGTCTTCTAGAAATTGGCTTGACGTCTTTATGCTTAACCGTTATCATCAGAATGCTGAGCAGGAGGACTGCCCTTTTGGGTGGAGGGATAAGCGATAGAGTTGTGTTGTGTTGTTAGTGTTGATGGACATGATAATGCATAACAAAGGAGGAAGATAAATAAGCGCATGAACTGTGTAGGAGAAATCAAGGAAAATAATGTGAAAGAGAGAATGATGGAGAGCATTTCATGTCATTCCTGCAATTATGAGGAACTAAAACATATTATAGAAAAAATTTAATGCGGGTCCTATGTGTTAGCTTCTCAACTCCATGGTTTTGTATGTAATCATGCCCATTCTGACGATATTGTTTTATGCAAGAATGAAAACAGCAATCTCACAATATATAAGGTCAACATCAGTGACCTGTGCTTTACGGTCATTGCTAAATTTTACACGCAACAATTTTCAGATGATAGAATCTGCGCTACACTTATTGGCTAATATTAAGCTCTTAGGATTTATGTTGATTCAAAAAATTCCTTTTCTTCATGTTACATTCCACAACAGTGGCACTTGCTTTTGAGACTCTTGTACATTGTAACCCTTTTTGGCTATTCAATTGTAGTAACATTGTGGCTATATAAATTGTCAGTTGTCAGTGCTGTGCCATGAAACTTCAGAAGCTTGTTAACTGATCTGTGTTGAATTTTCTATTCATTTTCATGTTAAGGTGGCATCGAGCTTGCAATATTGGCTGAATATTATGGGCGTGAGATAGCAGCATATGATATACAAACCACTAGATGTGATCTGTATGGCCAGGTTAGTGTTGAATTTCTTTTCAGCAATTCTTCAAAACATTACCAATTACTAGATTTCCATTTCGAATTTTCATTATTTGGGAGTTTATTGACAGGAAAAAAACTACCGTGAAAGAGTTATGCTGATCTACGATGGACTACATTATGATGCTTTGGCTGTATGTAGTTTCTGCTCTGGACCTTCCTACCTCCATCCTCTAGACATTATATGTGTGTATCCAGAAGCGCTTGCATGTTTACAAGTTATTTATAATCTTAGAGCACAATTAGTGTTGGGGGAAAAACCCAAATTTTGGGTTTTTTCCATCAACACCCCAAATAATGTGTCTAGTAGAAGGGGAAAAAACCTATACTTTGGGGGGGGGGGGAATGAGGGGCCAAATTTGGCCCCTCATTTAGCTTCCCCCCTACTCCCACTCCCACTCCTCCCCAATCTAATAAAATACTCTTTTCCCCCACTCCCACTCCCCTTCCAATCCAATAAAAAACCGCCACGTGTCCAATTCATATTTCCCCCCAAAATTTCCCCCCTATACATTATTTGGAAATAGGTTTTTTCCCCCTGGTTTTTTCCCCTTGGCTTTTTTTTTCCCTTGGCCTTTTCCCCCAACATTAATCTTGCTTTTGTATATCCTAATTAGGAACCGGTCAAGAGGTGGATTCATCTCTGGAGAAATAACATATTACCTGTCTATGGTTTTGGACTAGCCTTGTACACAAGCTTGCTAGATTTAATAGATTTCAACCTTCAGATAAAATATGATTCAGTCAATTCATCACATTACTTGAGATGGAAAAAATGATTATATTATAAGATTTAGGTAATTCAATTGGTGAAATAGAGCCAAAAAAACCATGATGAAACTGAGTGGATTCCATGAGTAAGAGTTCTCTAAATGAGAAGCAACAATATAATTGAGGCTGGTATCTATAAAATCTTGGTTTTCAGATGATATATACTTATTAACTTTGTGTAAATCATGATATCCTCCAACAGATGTCTCCTGCTGAAGGAGCTCCAGAAGAGTTTGATCAGACGATATTTACCGTGCAAGCGGACCGGGGTTTGGGGCCAGTTGAGAAACTCGCCCTTAATCTAGTTAAAGACCAACAAAGGTAACATAGAGTCCTTATCGATAAATGCTTGATTTTCTTTTTTAACTCTGAAAGTGAGTGATCATGCTGGGAATGTAGCCACTAATTCAGTTATGCCTCATATGCATAAGCAGATGAGACTTTCTTTGATGATTGAACTGTCTAAATGGCCTTCTTCAGCCTTCCATTGTAGAAAGAAACTCTTCTTGAAGCTTTACTCTGTTGAAAAATGCCTTCCCCTTTTTCTAGTGGCTATAACAAACTGGTATTCTCAAATCTGAAATGATATCATTTACATAATGACCATTTTCCTTTAGTTCCGGTGCTCCTTGAAAGTTTACTACGGATTTGGTAAACCTACAAATCACCAACCCTGCCTTAGTCAAATGTAGCTTTTATCTCTTAAAATAGACACTGAGCAATTAATGATATTGGGAAAAAACTTCAGTGTTCCAGGAGCATTGAGCACTCAGTGCTCTTGACGAATTAGGAACCCACATGTGGATGTTAGGGCCCAAATTAAATAACAAATTGGGATCCCAAAGCCCACATGTGAGTTCGTGATTGGTCTGGAGCACCGAGGAGCACTGAAGGTTTCTCATGATTTTGGCCTTTACTCAGGTTACAAGTGCCTACTTGTTTACATCTTACGAGCCTGAAATAATTCAAACAATTTTGTGTTATGCATGATTTGTTGATGATTCATGCTTCATATGAAATCAAGCAGTTCCTTGTGTATTTTGAAGAGTTCTCTTTGATAACATTTCAGTCTATGTAAAGTTGATTGCATTATTCAACTTGACTATATCATGCCTGGATAAAAATGCATGCTTGCAGACTAACCGTATTTATTAAACATCAACATATGATATTTTCTCTCGCTAGTTTTTTCTCATTCAAACCATATCAATATTAGGATGGTAAGAACTTTCCTATAAAATTCGCTCTAGACAGTTACTAGTAAACTAAATTTCTTTTTATTTTTCTGTTCTGAACTTTTTAGTTGCCCCGTAGATTTTTTTCTAGACCTGATTCCGCTATCTTTGTGATAGTTTGTTCTAAAATGGTCATATATTGCTCTTTTCCCAGTCGTGCATAATGCATTTTAACAAGTTTCTGCTACATTGCAGGAAAAGAAGTTATACAGACACTGCCAACTTCACTTTGCGATGTGGTGTTTGCCAAATTGGAGTTGTGGGACAGAAGGTTTCAACCCCTTCATCCATTTCTTTCTTACACCATTTTGTCTAAGCTTAAAAGTTTTGACGATATGTGGATTAAGTTTTCTATATGTCAAACTTGGAAATAAGTTCATTTTTTGACAATAGATTAAAAGTTGGTGACATGCTGAGAAGATAAAAGTAACATTTTCGGATTAAAAAGTAACTATATCGTAGCCTACGTGAAAACATAGAAACAAAAGTGTCTCTAAAAGTGAGTTTGTCTTTGGTTAAGCTCAGCAAAGATGTGCTTTTAATGGATTCCTTTGTTGAGATTTTCAAGCTTTATGTTTTATTGTTTATATTTGGGTTTAACTTTGCAGGAAGCCGTGGAGCATGCACAAGCAACAGGCCATGTCAACTTCCAAGAATACAGATGATATTATGAAACTGAATAAAACCCAGTGAAAATCCTCTGTTGCCAGAAACTTCCATTTTCTGTCATATACTGTAAGTACTAAAGTCACATTGCATTATGTTTGCTGAAGGAAACTTGTTTAGTTTTCTGGTTCCCTTGTGTTTGTTGTAACATGGGAGAGTATTTTTGTATTTGAAAAGCATTCATATAGAAATTTGGAATAAATGTTTGTATTTTTGCTACTATATTTCTCATTTTTCTCTTGTTCAGCTGAGCCTCAGAGGCAGTTTTAATATTATATTGGTGATCGGTTATGACATTTTATTTCCAGTGAAATTGATCACTTGCCAGACGTCTAGAGGGATTATCCCGCTGGAAGTATACGTGAGTTGTCTTATATATGAATTATCCAATTATCACTCGCTATGTGTGTGTGTGATAGGTGATCATGTTTGATAGGTGATCAAAACTGTTATTTCCAGTGTCATGGAGTCAAAAATAAAATTATTCTACATGTACGAATAAAGTGGACAAACTTTTTAACCAACGCTCATTTGGCTAATGTGATATTCATTGATTTTAAAGAATGTAATGTGTTAAAAACAAAGTCCTCTGTGACATTTTTTTTTTTTTTGGGTTTCATATAACAGAAAAAGGATTACACTAGTGCCATTCATTTGGAGTTGAATTTGGCAGCCTTTTATTGAAAAATGGAGAGATTTTCAGGGGAAATAATATAAAATTAGACCTTTGGCACTATAAATTATATCAGATGTTTGTATGGCGTGCATATAAGTACGTTACATCAATTGATAGTTAGTAAGTTATAAATTACTAGACCAGACAGTAAATTACATTAACTTGAATGTCGCCAATCAAGTTAAATGATATTTGGTATTGTTTTCGAACTTGATTTTATTTCTCTATTTTTTGTTTGCATGTTTTTCATCTTTACTCATATCTATTTTTAAACAAGAAAAATAAGAAAATCAAAGGAGAGCAAAATTATTTATTTATTATAAAAATGCAAATATTTGTAATAGTGATGATTATGGCGATGACAACTCTCTGTTTTCCATTTGTTTATAATATTTCAATTATCATATATAGTTAATTTTTAGAAAAATATTCCAGAATAAAAGTGAGAAAGGAAAAAATTGACAAAAGAATTGTTAATTTAATATTTTGAAGAATAAAGAAATGATATGTAAATTATTACATAGTATAATAAGTGAGATATGATTTGTTAGTCACAAAGGTTAATTTTGTTAAAACAAGCAATTTTTAATTTTTCCAACAAAAAATTGTTTTATGTTAATCTTAAATGAAATATAAAGTGTAAATCGTCATTTCCTAAAATACAGTATGTAAATTATAAATACACTATAAATGCAGGGTGTATTTCAAATATTTCCTTTATGAAAATAATATGCTAAGAGTAATTCTAAGGGAACATGAAAAGTAGACATTATTAGGTGACATTCTCATGTGGTACACATTCATTGGGTGGTGATTACATGGCTAATGTTTTATCACTCAATATAAGTGTGTCACATGAGAATGTCACCTAATAATATATCATTTTCATGTCCTCTTAGAATTTTTCATATGCTAAAGACTTATCTTGCTAGTTGCTAGTCAAGCATCTCCAACTTCTTTATATTTATACTAGTTCTATGCCCTGCGATGCACATTATTAACTATGAATATGTGAATGGTAATTTGTATTACTTGATTCTGAAATATAATCAACATTCAAATACAAATTACATATTTAGTAATAGTAACGGGCAGGTACATGCTAGCGACCTCAACCCAATTCTCCGTCCTCGGCCTCTCCAAGAAAATGTTAGCTCCGCTTTGCTCGATTCGCATTTAGTTAGGGTAAGAGAGGGGATAATAATAATCCTCATTTATTTTTTAAATAGGTGCACATCATGGAAAAAGAAGTGGGTTAATTTCTAAGAAGCTAATTACAAATTATAACAATTATTTCTTTATTGATGTTTTGTATTTCAGAGTCTCTTTCTAAAACTTCTCGAAGATTTTGTAACAAAACCTCTCAGTCTATGTGACATGTGTAAATGCCGTCACATGTATTTAAAAGATACATGAATACACGCCACATAAAGTGGAAAATTTTGTTACAAAACCTGAAGGTTTTTAAAAATTTTTCTTGTATTTCGTGGGTTTGTTCCCTGTGTTTAGTGGGTCAGTTATCTTCAAGGGCGGAGCCAGGATTTGAAGCCAGTGTGGTCCGAAATTTTGAAATAAAGAAGTTATAAAACAGTTTGACAATGAACACAAATACAAATGACGTACTTTTACAACTGTCATTTACAGGTTTTCATACTTTGAAACCGTTTCACAATAAGTTCATTATCAATGTTCAAAAATACATCTTTCTCTACGTAAACAAGAAGGCTATCATTCATCCACTCATCACCCATTCGATTGCCCAATCTATCCTTCACAACATTCATTGTAGAAAACACTCTTTCCACAGTAGTAGTGGCAACTGGTAGAATTAATGCCAAAGTCCTAAGCTTATAAACCAAGGGAAAATTTCTATGTTTCTTTGTGAGGACTAATTTCTATGCAAGAGCACCAAGGCCTTTCAACTCTTTGAATACAATGCTAGTGCGCACATCAGCAATATAAGTATCAAGCTCATCATCAAGTGCGAGGACATCTAAAGTTGAAAAATCTTGCGGATAAAACTCAGCCAGTTGAAGCAATCTTTTCTTGTCAAAGCAGAAAATGAATCCTGTGGACACAATCAAGCTATGCAAAGTAGTAACTCTGTACTGACCTCTGAGAAGCGATCGTTCACCTCTTGCAATTGCAAGTCAATCAAAGCGTAGAATAAATCCACACGGTAGTGATGCAAATATGTTATCTTTGGTGGATTACATTGTGGACAACCACGAGTATCGTGTCGCATAAACATATCATCCATTTTGGGAACATCAATATAATGCTTCTGACATAGATCTCAAACTTCTTCAAGAAAGGAATCCCACCCATCATCTCTCAATTGCTGGAGTCACTGCTTATAACCATTCACCAAATGCATTGCATTTACAATAGCTTGATCTCTCAATTGTAATGAATGTGACAATGCATTTGAAATTCCCAAAACAATTCTCATCATGTGCAAATTGAATGCAAAATCAAACGAATGCATCGACTTTGACAAATTAAATGCCTCCAACTTTTTATCAGAAGAAGAAGAATCATCTTTATAAATCATTTCAAGAACATCACCCACAGCAGAGACCATTGAAAGCATGCTAAGCAAAGATTTATAATGCGAACCCCATCGTGTATCACCAGAATGCTGAAGATTAGTTTCTTGATTAAGTTCCCGCCCACTTGAAATCTCACCCCTTTCCAATGTCTCAATAATAAAATCAGATTGTTTTTTACGAAGGAGACCAGAGCGTTTATAAGATGCTCCAACATTTATCACATCAGTAACAACACGAAAAAACTCAGCAACTGGAATACTTTTCTTTGTCGCAGCTTCAAGAGCTAGTTGAAGTTGGTGAGCAAAACAATGTACATAGTAAGTACATGGGTTCTCCTTTAAAATGAGTGCTTTTAAACCATTGAACTTTCCTTGCATATTACTAGCACCGTAATAACCCTGCCCCCTCAATCTAGAAATGCTCAAATTGTATCTAGAAAACATCTTAACAATAGCAGCCTTAAGTGAGAGTGCTGCGGTACTAGACACATGTTCAATCCCTATAAAGAGCTCACTTACATGCCCACTATTGTCTACATAACGCAAAACAACTAACATTTGCTCCTTGTTTGAGATATCACAAGATTCATCAACTAAAATTGAAAACAATGAATCACCATCATCTTTTAAGATGACGTTAATTGATTCAACAGCACAGGCACTAACAATATCCTTCTGAATATCAGGTGATATCAACTTGCAACTCTTAGGAGCATTTCCCATTGTCATAGCTTTAATTGAATCATTATGATCAGCCAAAAATTGCAAGATCGGAAGAAAGTTACCTGGATTGAGAGAAGTCTCTGATTCTTCACACCCCCGAAAAGGTAGCCCTTGCTGCAACAAAAGACGAACACAATCAATAGATCTCGTTAAGGCAAATGCGATAATCATCCTTTGACTGCTGGGATTGCTTGTATAACCATTTCAATATGTTGTTCTTGATTCATCAATGCATCACACTTTAATCGAGCTTGATTGTGCTCACTCTCATGCTGCCCAACATGAATTTTAAGCATTTCTTTATTTTTCTAATAAGTGAATCCTTTGCTTACAAAAACATCACCTCCTGATTGTTTCCCTTTTGTTGATTTTAAAAAAAATAACAATAGAGACAATAGGCAGAGATCGGAAGAGCGTCGTGTAGTTCAACCAAGCAACAAATTCATCAAAACATGAAGAGCAAAATCTTCTAATTGTGCTTACTCCAAACTTCCGTTTTGGGAATTTATGCTCCCTAGGTTGACAAGGACCTTTTTACAAATATGCTCTTCGAATTTGATCTCTAATCTTAGGATTATAGCTTAAAATTGAAATTCTTAATCCTGGGTCGGAGGGCAGTTGTGCGGCATCAAATTCCTCAACCATAGTTGAACTCGAGATCCTCTCAACTCTATTTGAGGACTCCTCAACTCTATTTGAGTTATCCTCAACTATATTAAAACTCTCTTCAACTCTATTTGAGGCAACTTCAACCCTATTTGAACTCTCCTCAATAATATTTCTTTGAACACCCTTTTCTCTGAAGTATCTCTCCATAGTCTACAAAATTCAATTTCAACAACAATATTGCATATAATTAATAATGTAAGCCCTAACTTACTTCTAAGTTCTAACTTAACAATATTTCAACAACAACATTCAAGTTCAACAAGGCAACAACAACAAAAAAAAAATTCAACAATTTCAATTCAATTATACCTAACTCACTTCTAAGTTCTAACTAAACTAAACAGTAAGCTAAACAAATAAGCCCTAAATTATAATTTATAAATTATAAACTAAACCCTATAAATCTTGAATCAATTGGACAAAACTAAAAAACTATAATAAAATCTTGATGTAATAAGAGGATTTAGCTTTCTACATACTTGTAATTATACTCAAACTCCACCCAAGTCTCCAGGATCAAGAAGATTAGAAGAAGCAGGGGCTGATTTTTTGAATTGTGAGGAGCAGAATCACTATCCTTGTCGTCGGTCGCTATAGATGACCTACGGCTACAGACTGTAGTCGTAGGTCAGCGTCCAGGTCGGCGGTTGGTGACTCGACAGTCGGTGACTCGGCGGTCGATGAGCTGCAATCCGTTCCGGTTGATCAAAGAGTCGAAGAAGAAAGCAGTGGGATTCGGGATTCGGGAAGGCAGAACTTTGAGTTGAGAATGAGAGCCTAATTCTAGTTTTTGGGTAACTTAATTGGGCTTTTAATTTGGATGTTGGGTGATACTTATTTTTAATGGATTGGATTTAGATAATATATTGGGCTAAATTTTTGTATTTTGGACCAACCCTTTACCTTTTGCTAATTTGTTTAGTTGGCCTAAGAAAATTAGAAGAACTAGACTTAATTTTTTTGGGGTTAGTGCGGTTCAGGCCTAAATGTTACTAGGTCGCTAGCCAGTCCAGTACGGTCCATAGACCACACTAGGCCTATTGGTCCTTTGCCCCTGGTTATCTTAGACGGTTGTAGGCAGTTTATTTAAGTCATTATGAGTTTTGTAATTAATGGGATCAGGCATTATGAATGAAATGAGATAAAGAATTCATACAGCTTGTCTTGCTCATATAAAAGGTTGTCAATTTTATAGGATTAGAGACCTTATATATAGATATATGAAAAGTTGGGGACTCATGATGTTGGAAACAAAGAATGAGGATCCAATTGATACAATGTGCAAAGATTGGGTACCATATCTCCTATTTAGTGGATTAGGTTTGTTTCTGTGTAAGTTGTGAATTGTAGTCATCATTCAATAAAAGGAATGTCAAGAAAATATTTTGTTCAACAAACTTCTGATTTGTTTTGGAGTTTTGAGTTTTTTGAAAACCTAACTATAGAGGTCAAAGCTTCCTCAAATGAGCCTAGTTCTTCTTCGATTCCACGTAAATATTTTGCGAATGTATCACTTTCTCTCCTTGTGACTGTATGTCCTAGTTAGGTGGTGGTCAAATTGCAAACCGCTGGTTTGGAATGAGAAGAAGAAGTGTACTTTGTCTTTTTTCTCCACTCTTTTTGGGTTGTATTATGTCTTTTTACCCGATTCTTATTTTAAAGTTTTTTATTTTATAGACCAAGTCATCCGATAAGTTAGGTGTCAAAGGAAAGTAGCACGACTCTTTTTTTCTAGTGTGGCACTGAATTTATGAATTTTAGTAACACATAAGATTTCCTTCATGTACGTAGACAATTCCATTAGAGCATCTCTAATGGATAGTTATGGTCATGAAGTTGGTTTGAGGAGAGAGATAGAGACAAAGAAATTAGACAGCCCTACATGTTTTCTATTTTTTTTAATTTTCATTTTTTTAATTACTTTTCTCTCTTTTACACTATTTTTTCCTCACTTTTCATTCCTCGTGTCACTTGCAATATCTAAAACTACACCTCCATCTTCACCTTCTCCACTACTATTTTATCATTACTAGCTAATCTACTCGTGCGTTGCACGGAAAATAGATATACATCTCTAAAACAAACTAAAGCAAACAATTAATTAAACAATAAAAAATAAAAGTAATATACATTAATCAACCAGATCACTCGAATTAAAAATTAACTAAAAGAAAAATATATACAATTGCTTCCAAAATTGATATTTTATATTAATTGATCGATTGCTAGCAAATATATATATATATGCAATATATAGCTGCTTATATACTTATCCGATTAGGCGTCTTGAATGTTTCTTTGATTATTCAAATATAAAAGGAAATAGATAACTACGAATTTGATTGCTGCATTTACCAGTTAAATGCAAGGAAAAAGATAATTAAGAATTTGATTGATACACAGCTTGTTTGAAGCTCATTATGAAGACAAATTTATAATGAAAATTTATAATGAGTTGAAATGAGTGATGTTGATTTAATTAAAGTTTAAAATGTGTGGTGATTGCTGAACAATTGTCAAATCAACTGTCAAATCAGTGCTAGATGAATTTACAATGAGAAAAAATAATGAGCTTCAAATAAGTTCTTACTTGGTTAATCGAAATCTAAAACATCTCTAAAGGCCAAAAGTTTCGCCTCAATAATTGAGAGATGATTAAAAATTATAATGTAAAATTAAAAGATGCAATAAACAAAATTCTGAAAATTTTAAAAAAAAAATATTAAGTGCTTGTTTGATGCTATTTATTTTATCAATTCATAATTCTACTTACCACTGATTTGATATTTAATTTAATAACTATTCAATTATAACAACATATTTTCTGTCTTTTTACATTCTCAATACACATTCTATCTCTCTCTTTATTATAAATTCTCTACATTTTGACAAATAAAGAGTATCAAACAAGCTCTAAGGTACGTAGATAAATAGATTATTAAAAATTACTATACAAAATTAAAAAATTAACTCACCACTTAGTTAGCATTATCCGATTATTATTAAGATGAACGAAAATAAAAAATAGAAAAGTAAATGAGACATCAACTTGACATCATCATGACATTAGATTCTTAATTCCCTTAGGATGCTAGTTTTAGAAGGGAAAAATTAACCTACTACTTAGTTAGTATTATAAATATATATAGATTATTCTTCAAGTGAACGAAAATAAAAAAAAAGAAAAATAAATGAGATATCAGCTTGACATCATCGTGATATCAAATTTTTAATTCCCCTAGGATGTCATTTTAAGGGGGAAAAATTAGGGCAATTCTAGATGGACATGAAATGTGACATTATTAGGTGACATTCTCATGTGGTACACATTCATTGGATGATGATTATTTGGTTACTTTTTCATCATCCAATACAAGTGTGCTACATAAGAATGACATCTAATAATGTCCCGTTTTCATGTCCCTCTAGAATTTTTTAAAAAATTAACCACAACTTTGATAGTATTATAATTATATAGATAGATTTTCGAATTTCTATCTCTTTCCTCCTCTCTCATCTTTTTTACTTTTCCCTCTTTTTTTCCTACACCTCTTCCCACCAACATCGATATCTATATTTATATATCAATTAATCCACTTAAGTTCGGGTACCTTTTGTACTATAATTTTCCTGCTTTTTTTTTTATTTTGTAAATTTTGTGGTAACTGTTCTTTTTCTCTTTAACAAAAATTTTTGTGAAAGAATTTATTGAAGACTTGAACTTGTGACCATTGAGTTTAACAACTAAACCTTAACCATTTTTCTTGTTCGTTTTGTTTGTTAATCTTTTTTATTAATAAATTAAAATATCAAATCTAAAATGTCAATTTTAAAACAAACTCTAATCCATCATAATTTGTTAATTCACCATATCTACCACGTCTATTGGTGAGAATTTATTAATCTATTTTACATTTTTTTTTTTGAATTTGTTAGTTTTATTAAGATTTTTTAAAATGAGGCGGGTAGTAAATAAGTTTTCCATTATTATATATATACGTACGAAACGATAATATGTAAGAATGTTTGTGTTTTCTAAATGATCTTGAATTTTACGATTACTAAGTTCATTGAACTTATTGATTCAATTAAGGTATACTTGTATTTTCATATTTTCCACAGGGGTGTAAATATTAAAGATTTATGTTTAACTATCTAATAAAATATCTTAATAAATTTTTCTACCCATACAACGCAGGAGTGATTTAACTAGTTTAATTAAAATAATTATCTCCTCTCTAACTCTCCTCTGTGACCTTGAACCTCCACCCTTTAGTGTTAGAGATGCTCTTAAGTAAGTTAATTAAACTATAATACTGATACGGTTTCTTCACGAGTGATGGATTAGTAACATTTTAAAAGATGAGTGAGCATTGAGAAACATATTTTAATTTAGTGAACAAATAGTAACCAAGATAAAGATGTGTGATCATTCAATAAATTAACTCAATTATTTTCTATAGATTAGAAAATACCATTTCCCACTTAAATTTTCTTAGACTAATCAAACAGAGTCTCATTTTTCTGAATAATATTTTCCATCTTCAGACGAAAAGCAGAGATTTTTGTTAAAAATCAAAGAAATAAAATCTCATGGGGGAGATAGAAAAATACTTTCTATAAAAATAAATTTCAATTGTATTTCCGTCCACCAATCAAACAGAATGGGAAATTCTAACAGTTGGTTGAGTGTATTTTCGTATAGTTAATACTTATGCGCAAATTTTGGGATAATAACACTTCCAAGAATAGATTTCACATTCTCATTTGAAACTTATGTTTTAAGCGCGTTTATTAACCTTTAGTTAGTTTATTAAGATTATAATTCTACATCATTTTTGCGTATAATACTATTCTTCATACGCGATAAAAATATTTAAAATAGAATAATTTTATCTGTACAAAAAAATAGAATAATTTAAAAGTCACATGATATATTAAAAAATACAATCTCACCTAGTGCGCTGTCCAATTTTTCTGTGGAGTTAGATCGGACTCCTGACATGTGACCTTATTGTTTTTATTGTTCCTCAAGCTCCGCACATGAGCCTGACCTGGCTTTATAGAAATCACCTTGTGTTGTGTGTCAGAATTTGTGTACTAATTTCTACTATCAAGCTAGCATAGCTAAACATGTTTTGTTTGTCACAGCTAAATTAACTACTGCAACACATGTATGATCTGATGATGTTATATGTACCTTAAAACTACTTGTCTACCACTATGAATAAAACATTCTGAAAAGTTTCAGAAAGGTTATCTATATATATACTTGGATAGTTAAGGATTACAAAAAAATAGAATAATTTAAAAGTCACATGATATGTTAAAAAATACAATCTTACCTAGTGCGTTGTCCAATTTTTCTGTGGAGTTAGATCGGACTCCTGACATGTGACCTTATTGTTTTTTTTGTTCCTCAAGCTCCGCACATGAGCCCGACCTGGCTTTATAGAAATCACCTTGTGTTGTGTGTCAGATTTTGTGTACTAATTTCTACTGTCAAGCTAGCATAGCTAAACATGTTTTGTTTGTCACAGCTAAATTAACTACTGCAATACATTTATGATCTGATGATGTTATATGTACCTTAAAACTACTTGTCTACCACTATGAATAAAACATTCTGAAAAGTTTCAGAAAGGTTATCTATATATATACTTGGATAGTTAAGGATTACATCTGAGCAAAAGTTCTCTTAACAGAGATCATATATTCTTTATGCGCATACAATTGGTTCCTCCATTCTGGTTGTATTCACACTTCATTTCTACACAGCGGACAGTTACCCTGCCGGATAAGCCAGTCATCTATGCAGCACGGGTGAAAGGAATGTCCACATCTCGGTAGCATCTTTGCACATTCGC